>CABFOV010001412.1:49671-90279 GCA_902141375.1 Timema poppense
CCGATTCATGGTTTAAAGAGAGGCTTGGCTGGGGCATAACGTGTTTGCTTCTCTACAATTAAGGTGTTCTTTTCTAATATATTTAAACCTGTATCCTCTTTCTCAGTCTTTTTATTCCTCGTCACGTGTTTTTCTTATTATTTAATTAATACTATCTTGTTTCCTAGTCTCTTACTTCTCTCCATTTCTCAATTCTCTTTTATTATTGTTACCAGGGTCGTACCTAGAATTTTTTTTAAAGAAGGGTGAAGGGATTTTCCCTCGGTAGCTCGTGTGGAAATCCCTCAACAAGAGATGGAAAGGGCTATTTTTAACATTAATACTGTAGGTGCTATGAATTTTAAAATACTCCAATAAGCTGCTAGCCTAGTCATTGTAGTGGAATACAAATACAAAAATACATTAGTAATAATACTGTAAGGCAGTGGTCGGTAACCTACGATCCGCGGGATGGATACAGCCTATCGACTGGCCTTATCCGGTCAAATATTTAGAGAAAAACAATAACTGTATTAATAAAAATATACTAATAACTATTTACTATAAAATAATTATAAAACTGTTTTTTAGCGATATTTTGATCAAATTGTTCCAACAATTTTAAAAAAAATGTGGCCAGCAAAATTAAAAAGGTTGCCGACCGCTACTTCAAGGGGAATAGGGGTGAACCTCAGTAATGCCCTCACCCAGGGAAGGGAGAGTTGAAGATTCACATTATATCTAGCCACAGCTGATAAGAGCATTCGGGTTAGAATTCCAGCCTTGAATTTTAGGTTGTGATGTCCTCAACACATTTTCATGCTAATATGTATCATTTCACCTAGACTTTACTTCTTAAACCCTAACATATAATTAATTGTTTTTATTTATAGTTCTAAAAGTACAACTATACTGTAAGAAAAAATTAGTTCTACACCCCAATTCAATAAATGATTAGTTGAAAAATAAATGTGATTATTTATTTTGTTTCTATATTTGTTTTGTATTGGTTACATAATTATTTAAATAATTAAGTAAAGTGTTATATTTCTGTCGATAATATTTAAATCCTTATTAATTGTTGACAAAATCGTTTGAAAGTCGTTTAAAAATAGCGATAATTTCATTAATAACTTGTAGAGAGATGTTTTAGGGCTGTTTTTGTGAGTTTTTTTTGTTGTCAAGATTTGGTAGAATCTCGTTGTGGATCTTCTTTGGGATCCGACTTGATGATAACGGTCAGTTTTTTATTTAATTTAAATGTGAACGTAGTTATGTGGAGTAAATTTGTTTTTATTGATTATATGAATATCTTGCCCAGAATTATTATGTTTATAAAAACTGCAAAAACACTAGCCTTTTCTCACCTCCCCTTGCATCCCAACCTAAACTTGATATCTTAGCGCGGACCGTTCCTACTTGAAGGTTGCGGACCGAAAGAAAATTATAGATCAAAATGTTGCGGACCATTCCACAGTAAGGTTGGAAGTCGAATGAAGAAAGGAGCCTTCTTTTCGGGTATATGTTTCTAAAATAATCATTCCAGTGGATTCGTTTCTTTATATTATGCCATGTATGCATCATGCTTTGGTCATGTTCTAAAAGGGAGGGAGAGAGAGAGAGATAGATAGATAGATAGATAGATAGATAGATAGATAGATAGATAGATAGATAGAGATAGAGATAGAGAGAGGAATTGTTCTTGAAATTGTTATGTTTCACAAATATTTGCAATAGGGGTCGTGGACTGTGAACAAAATACCATAGTTGTAAACAACATAAAATAATAAATAAATGATCACCCAGCTTTGTGAGAAGATTTCCTAGCACATGTGGATGAATTTAGTTTTATATTCTAAGACTGTTAATTAATTTGAAATATACTTAAGGTGGGAATTTTTATTAGAATTATCACAAAATGATAAATCCATTTCATTATAAGCTATATTGAACTGAAACATTGAAAAATGTCTGTACATTTTGATTGAAAACAATTTAAGCTGTTACTGTATATCAAAACTAGTATACATAGGGCTTTGATTAATAAATAGTGTACTGTGGACATAGAAATTTCCACTAATTCAATATAATAAGCTAGAGAAATGGTTCCCAAACTTTCTTGACTCGTGAATCATTTTCGCAAACATCTGAATTGCACGAACTCTATGGTAAGTATTCATAGCTATCCACATAATTTTATAACTAATTTTTATGAAATTTAGTTATTAATTGTAATAAAATGTGTAAAACATTTAAATTAACCTGCTAGAGCTGTGTAGGTACCTTGGTACACCTTATTAAATACAATGAAATAATATTGAAGCTACTAAAGTACAAGTTCAAATAATTACACATTATTCATTTGTTAATTATATATTCATACAAACAAATAAAACAAATTAAATAAGCAAAGTATTGTATTAACATTTTCTTATCTTTAAAATCACATTTCACATGTCTATTAATGTGCTACTGGAAATTTACGCTGTGAAATGAAATACCTTCCTTTAATCACAAAATTCCATGCCGATTTAGGTTTCAAAATTGCTTAAGAGTTTTAACATTTACTCACCTCTTTACGTGACTTAGTAAGAAGAATGCGTTTGCTTTGTATGGCACAAAGCTTTAAAGTCAGGAGTCACTGACGATAAATAAAGTCTCTAGTCATTTTCAGCACTGAACCTGTTTCTGTATTTATTATAAATAGGCATATGAAGAAAAAGTTCTTCGCTCAAATACGTAGAAGAAATTGGTATCAAAGTTGTAATAGCTTTATTC
The DNA here is from genome assembly GCA_902141375.1 of Timema poppense. Taxonomy (NCBI): domain Eukaryota; kingdom Metazoa; phylum Arthropoda; class Insecta; order Phasmatodea; family Timematidae; genus Timema; species Timema poppense. The sequence goes on from CABFOV010001412.1 coordinate 52,429, forward strand.
ACGAACACTGAAAACTCCTTTAAACTTAACCAGAAACCAATTAATGACAAAGATTTATAACTTTACTTTAATTCAAAATTAGTGGACATTTCAAGGAGCTTCTTCACTTACGCTTAATATGGAGGATTAAAAAACTGCTGTCTCTTCCAGGAGATTGCAAATACAAAAGTTATTATTGGACATAGCTGGGAAATATTCTCTGAAGGTTTTCCCAAGGCTCTTTAAGTGTTATATACCAATGTTCTTAACATTTTCGTCAAAAAAAAAGCTGATTTAATACCATGAAGTATTGAAGGGTATCAAAGCACTCCGTTGTATTTTTAATTAAAAACGTTTCCCAAAAGTTATTTTTTTAATGAAGGATTCGATATGGTCTAAAAACGTTAATATTTCATTTCCCAAGATATAGGATTAAACTGTTCATTTTTCAGAAATTTTCTGCCAAATAACTCAAAACCTGGTACTACATTTAATCTTGCACGCACTTTGATTTGTGAAAGGGATGGTAGGTAAGGAAAACAAAAACTTTGTGTTTAAGTTCAAACAATCTTGTAAGAGTTCTACCTCGAAATAATCACCTGACTTCAGTGTGAAACAATAAAAAGTTGTAAACGCTTCTCATTTCCTCACAAAATGCTGCAAAAATTCATTATTATAGAAATATTTTGGCGAACCCCTTGAAAGATTTACCGAACCACAGTTTGGTAACCGCTTAACAATGGGATCCGAGAATAAAACCAGGTCATCCTCATATTATCACTTTGAACCATTAAAAAACAAACCAAAAGTCCGCCTAAAATTTAATTATTGATGAAACAAGTTCCAATTTCTATGTGTCAAAGCGATGAAATACGCAAACTGATTGTAATTTCATTCAAAATAAGGGATGATTTCCAACTACAATTTTTACTGATGCATAGCTAGGATTTAAAATATGTTCCCAATGTTGTGCTTAAAATATAAATTATTTGTTTCTTTATACTTATTTATTTATGGCACTAGGAACTCGTAATCACATTGCCGTACTTACAAAAGTATGCCACCTATCCTTACATTGAGCTAGCTCTATCCAGGCTACTTCATTAAACCCTAGACCTACCTTGAGCTAGTTCTATCCACCCTCTCACTACACCGTATCCCTATATTGTGCTAGTTCTATCCAGCCTACCTCATTACACCCTACCTTTAGCTAGTTCTATACAGTAAACCTCAATACACCCTATCCCTATCTTGTGCTAGTTATATTCAGTCCCCCCAATTACATTCTATCCCTATCTTGTGCTAGTTCTATTCAGTCCACCTTATTACATTCTATCCCTATCTTGTACGAGTTCTACCCAGTCCACCTCATTAAATCCTATCCCTATCTTGTGCTAGTTTTGTTCAGTCTACCTCATCACAACATATCCTTATCTTGAGCTAGTTATATCCAGTCCATCTCATGACATCCTATCCATATCTCGACCTAGTTCTATCCAGGACACCTAATTTCACTATCCCTTTATTGAGCTAGTTATATTTAGTTCACCTCTTTACATCCCATCTATATCAGGTCCATTCTAATATAATACTATTTGCGTCTAAATCTTCCCTATGGTCTCTTTCCATTGGGTTTGCCAATCATTTCCCTGAACACGGTTTTAGAGTTTTCCATCCACGCTTTATATCCTAATCAGGTAATCTGCGAGATTTGATAATTGGTTTCCTTATAATCATAATAAATAATATACTTGTCAATGGACTACCGTTTTGGTATAGTGGGGTTAAGAAACAAACGTTAACTTTATGATTATGTTATAATCACCCACTTGACCTCTGTGTTCTAGTGATCAGCGTTCCTGGCTACAGATCCAAAGGTCCCGGGCTTGATCCCTAGCGCTTCCAGACTTTTCTATGAGGCAGTGGGTCTGGAACGCGGTCAATTTCATCTTTGTGAGCACGAATGGTGAGCTACTTGAATAAATAAGTAGTAGCTCTAGTCTAAAAAAAGTGAGATTAACAGATTAAGGGTTCTTTGAGCTGACCACATGACACCCTCTATCCGCAAATGTTGGTACTATCTTTTCCAACAGATGTTGGCCACTCAGTTCGCTTGCGGGCTGACGCCATGGATTTTTTTTTGTATAGTTACTTATCCCTTGGCTTATGCAAATCGAAGGTTCAACACTAAGGCAATATGGCTTCCACTTCACTCTGCTCCTTGCCATCTGGATCCAATGTTAAGAGTTTACTACAGTATCCTTTTGATTAATTTTTATTTCATCTGCCCAATGTCATAGTTATTCATAATAATTTTTTAATATAATAGTTTTACAGTGATATTTAATACAATCATTAATAGCTTGGAGAGATACTCGGTATATATTTTTTTTATATCATCGTGTGTTTTGTTTTTTCCCAAAATAATCAAGTCATTTATTTACCTAAATTTGTGTATACTAAACAACGATTTTAGTTTAAATGCACCTAATTTATTTAGTTGGAAAAATATATTTAGTTTTTACGCTCTAATTATAAAAAACAGTAAAAACATAATAGTACTTTCACAGCTAAGTAAAGCAAACGCAGCTAATAAATTTAATAATTCGAGAAATCAAACTTTATTCTAAAATGCAATATTACAATATTTATAGTATATAAAATATATGCTGTGCCCGTCTTTCCATCAAAGGCTCTTTCATCCCACTCCCCAATATCCTATGACCTTGGTATGGATGCTATGGAACACGCAATTTTTTTATGAGAAAATCCAAAATGGTGGACGCGACGTATCCGTATAACTTGGTAGAGTCATAGACATGAATCGCGCTACCTCATGTTATGAAATACCAATCTAAATAAATATATATATATATATATATATACAAACAACAAGGAACAAATCCGTTGGTTTCTGCATGGTCTAAGGTGCTACTCTTGCAGTAGACTAGACTGCCGATGACGTAGATATCGAGTTTTGAGTCTCGGTTGGGTGTAATGGGATGATTTTCCCCAAATAGTTTTTCACTCTACCTCCACGTAAATGCGGGCACACTTCCTATAAATTCAATCTTCCTCATTTATAACACATCAGTGAAATTAGTATAAATATGTATTACCTGAACCAATAGTAGGAGGCAGTGCTCAAATAAACTAACTAGCAAGAAATAAATTTCGCGTGAGATCCGAAATTACGCTTTTTGGAGACAGGCTTTAACTCCCAGTATTAATGTAGCGCCTATTAATTAATTACACTATTGTTAATTATGCTCAAAATAAGATTCAGTAAAATGTATACTTTTATACACATACATAGAGTTTTAAAAGATAGATTCTATAACCTCGTAACCGTTGTTGTAATGAACTGGGGCACGCCTTTTCTCGTGTCACTTTGAGAGTTTGGGGTGATCATTTATCTCTCCTACCCTCGTCGCTATCTTAATAATCTTGTACCTCTTCTTAACGTTTACTCTCTGCTCTCGTTTCCTTGCCCTGTCTGTTGTTCCCTCTCCTCTGCTCCTGTTACTATCCAGGAGAGAGTAGTACAGGCTCGGGGCTGAATTAATAGAGCGGGGGAGGGGGGAGGGGGGGGTTCACCCGTCACAGAGAACAGTTTTACTTTATTGCGTGTTTACGAGCTTCATAATTACATACACGAGCTTTAGCGAGGTTTTGTCCGGACGTGCATGAAATAGACGCTAAGGCTTTATTATATTTTTATTTAATTTATAGAAACAAAGTACTTAATTGTACAGAAACTTTAGGGGGAAGTTAACTGGTATTTAAATATTTACACCTCGTGGATACAAGGAGGTGTATTTCTGAGAGAATTTAAAAGTTTCAACTAAACTACTCAATCATTTTTCGTAAAAATATAATTTAATGTACTATTTATGTTAGTTTGAAAAAATAACAATGTTTAATAGTTTGATCGAGAATATTAAATATGTCACACGAATATTGTTAGGATGGTTGAGAAGATGTTTGAAAATGAAAATAATACTAAAATAAAAAATATTTTTTAATATGCGGACATTATGAGTTAGTGAGAGTGTATTAATGAACTATTTCAAACTAATCCATTCAAATATATTAAACAATGATATTAGACAATTTAATTTTTGGATATAAGGCGTTTAAGGTATATCAACATATCTATTTTACTTTTTTATCCATAGAGAAAGTGTAGTTATTGTGAAAATTTTGTTCAACGCTATTATGAAGAATATTCACGCTTTATGTGACATCGAACCCAAAAAAGTGGTAATTACAAATCCTGTTTGTTCCCATATGTTTGTCTCTGACAACAGATTTGAAGTTGTTTTGATGGATTTTATACACACTTGAACTTTAGATGTTTTATTTTGCCCTTAAATTAAAGGTAGTTTAATAATTAATGATTATTTTAAGTTAAGTTTTTTTATAAAGTTAATCCAAACATTTTAATTAAAACGTATATTTATGACGTATATTTAGCGAGTACTTGAGCTCCCAAATAACATTATTTAGTTGGTTTTGGTTAAAATTCGTTTGAGTAGTTTACTGATGAGTGATCTTTGAAAATTTTATTAAGTTTAAGATGGCTTAAACGCTTTTTCTTAAAATTTATATATGGGGTTCAATCCTCGGTCCCGGCACAGATTTATATGATTACCAAACCCTTCCTTCACCTCTGACAAGACATCTTGTGAATGACAAGACATCTTGTGAATGTGGGAAAAGCCAGGCCTCCACCGTGGTTCGGATTCCACGTTAAACTGTAGGTCCTCCATTTCATATCACAATCACCCTACCACTACACGTTAGCGTAAGTGCGTATAACCCTAATGGGTAGTAAGACGCGGTGCTAATAATAATAATATATATGGGGAATTTTTCACATTAGAAACTAAACCGAACCCTTGTTTTTCGGGAATACATTGTTCCAAGGTTAATTTACTGTGTCTTTATTGATCCGGTTTTAAATTTGTATATCTAAGCTGCTTACAATATAATTACTTTTATATATTAGTTTAGTATAGACAAATCTTTTATATTAGTTTACCAATGACTTATTTTTGAAAAAGATTTTGTTCAAAATAGGTATCTAGGGTCTATATAATACGACGAATAAGAGTATGTGCTTATTTTTCTCAAATATATTAATCTAAAGACAAATTACTTTAGAAAATTTGAAATTTTCTCGAAAATAGCGATGCATATTTAGTTCAAAATGGATATCTGTAAATTATTTTTAATCATAAATAAGAATACTATTTTACTTTTATAACTAAACAATAATTTTTGATTAGTTTATAAGTAAATGATTTTAAAAAAAATGAGATTTGTTAAAAATATTTGAATTATTTTGTTTAAAATGTATAAATTAAGGGCATTTATTGCAGTTACCAGAATTATGTGTTTGTTTTTCTAAAGAAAGTTTACTTAAAATTAGTTTACTACCCGCCTCAGTGGCGTAGTTGGCTAACGCTCTAGTCGTGTTAAGCTCGACTGCTGAGGACGGGGAGATCGAGGTTCAAATCTCGGTCTGGTGAACTGGGGGTGGTTTTTCCTAAATGGCTTTCCACTCTCCCTCCACGCAAATGCGGGTTCCCTTCCTCTAATTAAACCTTCCCAATTCCCAATCCATTAGCGTAATTAGTACTTAAAGCGTATAACCCGAACGGGTAGTAAGACGTGGTGCTAAATAATAATAATAATAATAATCNGGGGATCAAGATCTTTCACTAGGGGTCTAGTTCCTCCACTGGGGGTTAATTTCCTCCAATGGGGGTCTAGTTCTTCAACTGAGGGGTCGAGTTTGTCCAATGGGGGTCAATTTCCTCCAATGGGGTATAGTTCCTTCACTGGGGGTCAATTTCCTCCACTAGGGGCCAAGTTACTCTATTGGGGCCAAGTTCCTCAACAGAGGGTCGGGTCACTCCACTGGGGGATCAAGATCTTTCACTAGGGGTCTAGTTCCTCCACTGGGGGTTAATTTCCTCCAATGGGGGTCTAGTTCTTCAACTGAGGGGTCGAGTTTGTCCAATGGGGGTCAATTTCCTCCAATGGGGTATAGTTCCTTCACTGGGGGTCAATTTCCTCCACTAGGGGCCAAGTTCCTCTATTGGGGCCAAGTTCCTCAACAGAGGGTCGGGTCACTCCACTGGGGGATCAAGATCTTTCACTAGGGGTCTAGTTCCTCCACTGGGGGTTAATTTCCTCCAATGGGGGTCTAGTTCTTCAACTGAGGGGTCGAGTTTGTCCAATGGGGGTCAATTTCCTCCAATGGGGTATAGTTCCTTCACTGGGGGTCAATTTCCTCCACTAGGGGCCAAGTTACTCTATTGGGGCCAAGTTCCTCAACAGAGGGTCGGGTCACTCCACTGGGGGATCAAGATCTTTCACTAGGGGTCTAGTTCCTCCACTGGGGGTCAATTTCCTCCAATGGGGGTCTAGTTCTTCAACTGAGGGGTCGAGTTTCTCCAATGGGGGTCAATTTCCTCCAATGAAGATCTAGTTTCTCCACAGGGTTTTGAGTTTCTCCAAAAAGGTCAATTTCCTCCAATGGGGGTCTATTTCATTCACTGGGGGGTCAAGTTTCTCCAATGGGGGTCAATTTCCTTCAATGGGGTATAGTACCTTCACAGGGGGCCAATTTTCTCCAATGGGGTTCTAGTTCCTCCACTTGGGGTCAATTTCCTCCAATAGGGTCGAGTTCCTCCACAAACACTCAAGGAAGGGATTATAAGTAATCCAAGTACAATAGCCCAGTACACACCTAACTGGCAGCCTTCCATAATTAACACACATAATTGTGTTGTGTGGTACCTACCGGACAATGTATGGCTAATGGAACTTATATGTTTGGAGAAACTCAACACTTCCAGAGAAGGAATCATTTTACAGCTAATCTACCCGCATTTGCGTGGAAGGTGGGGAGAAACCTTTTAGGGAAAACCACATGACCGAGATTCTAACCCATATCTCCCCGCCATCAGCATGCCAGTCCAACATGAGAGTGAAGCCTTAAACCGTTAAGCCACTAAAGTGGGTCGTGTCAATATTAATAGTCATTTAAACTAAGAACAGAAGTTTTGATATTTAAGGCAAAAGAAAAATTATATCCTAGTTTTGGAGAAATATAGAGTTTTTGTAAAATAAAACAAATGGCTAATGCTAGCCACAAACTATATGTGTTTGTAATGCTTGTGTTCTGGCCTTAAGTGACAGTGAGGATATAATTTTAAGAACACATCTTCAGGAACTTACTTTTTTTTACCCGCTTCGGTGGCTAGGTAGTCTAACCCGCTACTTTCGTAGTAGACTAGACTTCCAATGACCGGGAGATTGAGGTTCGAATCTTGGTCAGGTCTACTGAGCATGTTTAAAAAAAAAGTTTTCCACTCTATATCCACGCAAATGTGGGTACACTTCCTTTAGTACCGTATAACCTGAACGGGTAGTCAGAAGTGGTGCTAAAAATTAACTTCCTTTTTGTGTGTGTTTGCATCAAGTCTACTAGCCGTTCGGGATAACCTCATATTTCCAATATTGAGATCAGGGTTAGAAAGGTACACTTTAAAATACATATGTTCACATTTCTGTGGACGGAGTGTGAGAAGCCATTAGTGGAGAATATTATACACAGCGTCTCACTACCCGTTCAGGTTATACGCTTAAATACTAATTACACTGATGGGTTAGGGACTGGGAAGGTTTGATTTAGAGTAAATGCACCCGCATTTACGTGGTGGGAGAGTAGAAAACCATTTAGGAAAATACACCCTCAGTGTACCCAACTGGGATCGAACCCAGATCCCCCCATCCTTTACAATCTAGTCCAACACGAGACCACAGAAGCGGGTAACTTTAACCTTTGTTTGTCTATCTTCAATAATGAATTGTACGTAGTATGAAAAACTAACATGACCTATATATATATATATATTTCATTTTACCGTTGTATATATGACTATAGCTAAATAAATAATTCCTTTTCTTTGCTTCTTTTTTGACTATATAAATGACACATACACTACTCTAAAATATGAGTTGTATTTGAGTGCAAGTTTCGTTAGTATTATGTAATAATAGTAGCTGTTAAATTATATTGTGCAGACTAAAAATAAAAAGGATTTATTTTACGAGCAGTAAATTTACGTCGTGCGTGTAACATAGATACAGTTTTACGGCTACCATACACAATTACTTTTTGCTCGTGCATTGAATTTGACATTTATTTTGAGTGCCAATTATACATACAATAAACAAGATGAAACCACACATTAATGTATTAGTATGCTTTCATGTCTGTAAATAAAAAAAGGCATAAACAAATAAATAACGAATTAAAATGGGAAAATAGATCCAGATATGATTATGTACACCTGGGTGTGGAATTTAATTCATAGCTTAGGATGGTTCGAGCTAAGAATATAATAGGCCTATTAAAATAATAGTATTTCGATTTCTTAAATTATATTCTTAATTGTGTATGCTATATTGTTCTATAACGCAACTAATGTCTGAAGTTAAATATACATTTTAAAATATAATAAAGTGACGAGCAAAAGAGACATAAAAGGTTTTATTAGGTAGTGAATATTACTTATCTCTGAACTACTAGACTAAGATAAACCAAACTTAAACTAATTTTTACAGTCTAAGAAAAGAGCTTCAAATAATGGGTTCTCCAGCTATCTATTTTTTTACATACAAGAAAGTGTAAGCTATAGCTTTACTGACAAAACTAAGATAGAGATTTTAACAACAATTTCTTTTAATAGAACAAGATAGAGATTTTAACAACAATTTCTTTTAATAGAACCCAATTAAAAAAAAAAGTTGTTGGTATGACGTCTGTTCGTATACTATTGTAGAGTATAGAAAGATTTAATAGATTTATTTCAGATTCAGTATTAAAAATATGTTTTTTTAATCTTTTATGGTGAATATAAATGCAGAAACATAAAAATAATGGTGCTTTAATTCACGTAATAAAAAAATGACTTGCTTCAAAAAGTTTCAATAAACTTAATACGCATTTGGAAACATTATTGTCCAACTGTTGCCCAACTGTCACCCAACTGTTTCCCAATTGTTTCCCAATTGTTTCCCAAATGTTGCCCAACTGTTTCCTAGCTGTTGGCCAACATGAGAAACAGATTGCTGGAATATATTAAAGAAACATTGTTTCGTGTCCAGACTACAATGATGAAACATTTGTTTCCCGTCAAGAGTTCAGTTGAATGAAAGATGTCTGTTGAGGATGCTGCTATAGCTTGTGCTTTGTATGTAGCTATGAGCTGTTAAAGAAGACAGAGAAGAAGAACACGGGGGTGGGTTCAGGGATGTGGTATCGAAATAAAGGTATCGATACTGTACTCATTAAAAGTATCAGAAGAAAAATATCGATACCGTACAAGTATTGAAAGAAAAGTATCCGTTTAGAAATTTTAATCTGAAAAAAGTTTTTTTTATCTATTATTAATAGTTTCAACTCTTACAACATTTATTGCATTTCCATATTCAGTTTAAACACTGAAAAAAATGGTTTTTAATTTATTAAAACAAATTTTACAACATGTTTTATCGCTTTACAGCTTATTTTAAAAAACTTCCATAATTCACTTCTGGGAGGTGCAATTTATTAACTACACTCTTTTTTTATATACTCTATCAAGATAGATTATTAACTATTGACAAACAATAAAATAATTATTATTATTATTCAAGGAACGCCAAATAAACAATAACAAAAGGATCTACTTAAAAATTAAAAGATAATAAGTGATATGAAATATAAAGAAAAAGTTAAGACAGCAAAAATTTAATTAGCAAAAAATAAAATAATAGACGCCCTTTTATGGTTCGTCTGCTTGGGACACCTTTGAGGTGACTGAGTTCATTGAGCTCAACAAAAGATTATTTTGTTTAGTTTTTTATGGGCGTGTTCATTGATAAAGTAAGAGGTAGGAGACTCATCACCAATCGCAGTGTAATTTGTTCTTACTGTTCCTCCACAACCCACCTTAGTAAATATTTAATCCCAGCATGAGTGAAATTAACAAAAAAAAATTTGTTTCTTTTGATACCGAACCGATACTGAAGTGTGAGTACTAATATCAGTAATAGTATCGAGTAAAAATACTAGTATCGAATGGGAAAATATTGATATTAGTAAAGAATCGATACTTTTTCCACATCCCTAGGTGGTTCTGTAAAGTGCTTCAAAAGGGTTCGTACTATGCAAATAAGATTCTTACAGAACTGAAGCACGAAGACGACAGAGGTTTTAGAAACTTCACTCGCATGTCTCCTACATATTTTGAAATTATTTTACAAATTGTTGGTTCCAGGATAGTGAAAAGAGACAAACGATTTAGATCAGCAATCTCACCTACTAGCCCACGCTGCTTGTCGTCGTAAATTTTGGCCAACATTGTTTCTTGTAACCTATTTTAAATGGATCACAGGACACATTTTCACCGCTGGGAAACACAGAGGCAACTGCTATCCAACAGTTGGGAAACAGTTGATGAACAGTTGGCCAATTATTTCTAAGCCAAGGGCAACATATTGGCAAATAATATTTCCGGGGAAATGTTTCGTAGTGCGTACTAGCCTTTAAAATTTAAATTGTACTAATTAAAACATGGTAAATAAAATCAAACGACTTTAAAAAAACAAGATGGCAAATTGATTATTTTTTAATTCTTAGAGAGTACGATGCTTTAGTTCATAAACAATATTGATGGTTCTAATTAGTTTTATAATTTTAAAATTATAGCTATCGTAACTCTTTTACACGTTAATACAAAGGTACTTTACCGAAAATGACAAACATTAAAAGTATTATTTCCTGAAATGACTTGACAACTCTAATCAATTTAAATTTATTTATAGAGAAAATGGTAAAACGCAATAATGCATAAGTTAAATAATATAACAAGATAGTGTTTTGTTTAATTTGTGAAAACGTGCTGGGTCACATTATCATGTAGTGCCTTTTGCAGATTCTATTTGAAACTTATCAACATTTGACGATCTGTTTAAGATGTGTTTGGTTTTGTACTACTTGGATTTATTTGTAGCGCCACGTCTTACTACATGTTGAGGTTATACGCATATGTACTAATTACGCTAATGGGTTAGGGATTATGACGGTTGAATTTAGAGGAAGTGTACCCGTATTTAAGTAGAAGGAGAGTGGAAACAATTTTTGGAAAAAAAAACCTCAGTAATCTCAACTGGGATTCGAGCCTCAATCTCCCTTTCATTGGAAGTCTAGTCTAAGGGTCAGTTTCATAGTCAAATTTAGTACGCCTCAAGTGCGGTGCTACACTAAATACAAGACGACACCTACCTAAACTCGAATGGAATGGGCCGTTCTCACATAGGAAACTGGCCCATTCCATTCTGGTTTAGGTAGGTGTCGTCATGTACTTAGTGTAGCGCCGTACTTGAGGCGTACTAAATTTGACTATGAAACTGGCCCTAACTCTTAACATGAAAATGACGCCCGAAACCATACAGATATTGAAGCAGGCAATAATTAGATTATGTTAATTCCGGACGGTATATTTTCATTTGGTGTATTTATGTGTTGGTTCTTCATTGCATTGATTAAGCATAATTTTTAAACAAATATAGTTTCTAGTAATATAATATTTCATTTTAATAAAACATGAAATGGTTATAAGAGTGAAATTTATATTGTTTAAACTAAGTCTATTAGTATTTTCAGGATCTTTGAGTGAGACTTTTGATATTTCTGAGAAATATGTTACAATTTGGGCGCCTCTCATGACACACGTCACACCGTGCATAAAATGATTTCACATCCTGGAACTACATGGAAGTAAAAGCCAAGGCTTTGCCAAGGAGGGGGCTTTGGGGGTTCAACCCCCCTCCTCCCGTGAAATTTTATGAACAAAATATAAATGGCTTTATTTATGGTTCAAACAATATCAAAATTAAGATACAAGTACAAATTAGGAGGTTGTGTTAACATAAAAAGCACTTCAGAGAGATTCTAGAGGTGTTAAATATTTATAAATTTTCCTAGCCTTCGGCATTTCGGGGGTTATTTTACCATAAGAAAACACTTCACAGAACTTCAAAAAGTGTTTAATATATATAAATGTTCCAATCCTTCGGCATCTAGGTGGTTATTTTACCGTGAAAAAACACTTCAGAGAGCGTCTAGAACTGTTTAACATTTATAATTTTTTCTAGCTTCCAGCATTTTGGGGATGTACCTACCAAACCCTCCCCCCCCCCCCTTAAATTATTGGCTGGCTACGGTCTTGGCATAAGCGTTATTTTAATGTTAGTGAACACAAGGGTGTACTCTATAAGAATGTTTATTTTTAGATTTTATAGTCAAAACAGTGTTGCCACTATATTCTTACTACTAAACTTTCCGTGTTTTTTAGGTTTTCCAGAAGGAATTACCCATTTTTCCAGGCATCCTTGGTTGAAAAAGATTGTAATAAAATTTCAGTTTTCACTGAACTGACTAGAATGAAGACATTTAATTGTTGTTTAGAATCGGATGGTTTAGGATTGATGTAAAAACACATTATCTGTCGCTTCACAACCATTGTTTAAGAGGTAATGAGACTTATTTGAATCAGTCTGCTTGGTTATTAAACTAACTTTTTCGTCTATCTAGACCTCTACAATTTTAAGCCTTCAGTTAAATGTCACAAATTAATAAATATTCTAGTATATTTACTATATTTTGCCAAATTCTCCGTGTTTTTCGTTTTTTTTTTTGCAGACAACAAAAATTATTTGTGCCTTCGCAGTTCTCTCGGTACATGTTAACTCCGTTAGAAGTACTTTAAAAAATCTACGATGGAAGTTATTTAATAGTGTGCTTAAACACCAAGATTTAAAACACCATAATCCAAAGGGGAAAGATGGGGTAGGTAATTTTTAAAGACATTACACACGTATTAACTTGGAAAGAAGATTGTAAAATCACATTGATGAATCCCACGTGGAGAATCATGATCATTTCACCTTACGGGGATTTAAATATTTACTTCCCCGTCACTAAGATCCACTACTGTGGGTTTGATGTTTATTAATTATTGTTATGTTAATTGAATTAATTTTTTTTAAATAAGGTGTCTCCTGAATTATGTAAGCCACATTTTATGAATTTTATTACCTATACATATCTATAATAAACACTTCTTTTAGATGAGGTAATTGTATTATATTTGGAAGAAGGTACAAGAAAGGTTGAAAAAAATATAGATCCTTCCCTGTACCTTCTTCTAAATACCATACAATTATTATGACCTTACACAAAATGATGCATGACAAAAAAAATAAAAGAGGGAAAGAGAGGAGTAAAAATTACCCACACACATCTTCGATACCAACTGTTGTTGTCCAATCTTACAATATATCGTAATCATTTTATTTATGACTATCACTTGTTCCTTGAAACCCCTTAAAGGGAACAAAATTTTCAAGCATTGATGAGGCAAAATCGGCTATTGATGAGTGGTTTGCAGTGTAATAAGGAAGGTACTTTCTGGACGAGTTGAAATAATTAGAGCAATGTAGTAAGTAATAAGAGAGTTGACTCTGGCTGGAGGAGGAGATATGTCGAATAAATGATAAATGTCAAACCGGTGATTATTTTTTTCTTTATAAAGCCTAAGGTACTTCAACAATAGTGTAAATCAGTGCTTAAGACTAAACTTTGGTTAAGAATTTACTGGTTTTTTTAATGGTGACCTTGTGGTCTAGGGGTAAGGTGTCGGACTTCTGTGCTGGGATCCAGGGTTCAATCCTCAGTCCCGGCACAGATTTATCTGATTACAAAACCCTTCCTTCACCTCTGACAAGACTTGTATTTATAACCACTTGTGAATATGAGGAATACCAGGCCTCCACCGTGGTTCGGATTCAACGTTAAACTGTAGGTCCTCCATTTCATCTCACAGTCACCCTACCATTACACATTAGCGTAAGTGCGTGTATCCCGAACGGGTTGTAGGACGCGGTGCTAATAATAATAATAATAATAATAATAATAATAATAATAGTTTACTACTTTTGTTTTTTTATGGCACCACTTCTAACTAAATTTGAGGAATATATGCATATGTATACTTTTTTTAAGCTCCACATTTTACTACCCGTTCGGGTTATTATACTATGTACTAATTACACCGATGGTTTTAGAGATTATGAAGGCTATATTCAGAGGAAGTGTGCACGCATTTGCGTGGAGGGAGAATGGAAAATCATTCTGGATTAAAAAAAAACACTCTCAATACACCGGACCAAGACTCGAAATTCCATCTCCCTGTCATTGGCAGGCGAGTCTACTTCAAGTGTAGAGCGTTAGAGCACGCGGCCACCGAAACGGGTCGCATATGTACTAATTACACTAATCTGTTAGGAGGTAGTAAGATTGAACTCAGAGATGATGTAGCCTAAGTTGCATAAAGAGAGAGAGAGAGCGAGGGAAAGAAAGGGACAGAGAGAGAGGGACATAAAGGGAGAGTGGGAGAGAAAGATGGAGGGAGAGAGAGGGAGGAAGAGAGGGAAAGAGAGGGAGAGAGAGTAGGAGGGAGAGAGGAAAAGAGAGGGAGACAGAGGGAGAGAAAAAAACATTCAGGATAATACCACTCCAAGTAAACTCGACCAGGATTTGACCCCCAATCTCACCGTCATCGGAAATCTAGTATATTGAGAGAGTTACGCCTTATACAATGCGGCCACCGAACCGGGTAGAGCTCATGGATAATGTTTCTGTGTGTTAAGCACATATAAAACATATTTTTTAAACAATAGAAAGGTAATTTTGATAATTTTTGAAAATATAGGGTTGGGTGAACAAAGCTAATTCAACATGTGAGAATACAAAAAGGAACAAACAATTATTAACATGGCCAACACTCAAAACACGAATCTAAATAATTAATTCAGACAGGCGTACATTTGTTCTGTTTCCTCCCTTTTAGCAGCGTTTGTTGAGCTATAAACCCACAATGATTAATGAAACCTGGGGACAATTTCGTGCCTCAACGTTTCGTGGAGAGGTAACTGAATACCTGAATACTAAATGGGAATTAATTCATTTCTTAGATGGTGTTATTTTTAATGTACCTTGGCTAGGAGTCCACTTAGATAATTATACATAAAACATTTTCATTTATTTGAGATATTTAATGTGAAACTTCTGAACTGACTGATTATATCATCACACGACTTATAAACTAACTTTAAGATAGAAAAAACACCACATCTATCCTCAGGCAGTTAATTAATTGCTGTGAAAGGGTAAACACACATTTCACCAATGATACTTTTTCGTCCATGCCAGGAATCAAACCCGGGACTCTTAGCTCACTTGGTAATCGCTACCGACTGAGCTAAGGTGTCGGACTAAAAGGTTAAATAAAACAAATTTATTACAAAAGGATTATGTGTATATGAGGTACTTTGTTCAATGCTCCATTGTGTCAAAAAATAATATAATTTATGTATTTGAGTTTTGTACTTGGACCCAGAAAGTAGAATTTTAGGTGCTTGTGTTGAATGTATAGCATTGTAGAAGAATTAAATAGCCAAAGCTATTATTTATGCTTTTATTACAAATTTACTCCATCTATATATCTTATTCTGGAAATAGAAAAATGACACCTGGACACAGGAATCGAACCCGGGACCTTTGATTTTGTACACCAATGCTGTATTACCACTGAGCTATCCAGGAATCATCCCGTGCCCAGGGCCATTCTTCACTCATTTTTCAATTTACAGAATATGATATTTAGATGGGGAATTCCTCAATAAAAAACATAAATAATAGCTTTGGCTATTTGATTCATTAATATGCAACCCCTTACATTTATAATAATTGTACAAGTGACAGCAATAAACCAACTACCGGGTCTAAGGTGGCTGCGTTATCTGATAGCTCGTGATCTTAATAAAATCACACATTTGTAGCCGACGATTTTCGCACGTCCGTCACAGACTCTGCCTTAAAATATGAGTGCAGAATGATCATGGGCACGGGACAATTCCTGAATATCTCAGTGGTCAGAGCATTGGCATACTAAGCTAAAGGTCCCGGGTTCAATTCCTGTGCAGAGGTGTCATTTTTATATATTACAGAATAGTATAGTATTGTGCTGTTCTAAGCTAAATTTAGGGTGCGTTTCAAAAGATGGAATTCATTTTCACGTTTAATTTGATTATGATATAGAGATATTTTCAAAATAATCCCCGAACTGACAATGCATATAATTATAATACAGTTTATAAAATGACGATAAGCTAAGTCTTCCCAGTCTAGGATATTAACTAGGCTGACAATTTTATTATGAACTAAACTTTTATTTATATGAATGGTTTCATTTGATTTGTGGGTTTTTGGAGTTGCAATTTTACCACCCTTAATTTGAATTAATTATGTTAGTGATATTATCAATACTATTCACGATGGTTGTGCTTTATAGATTTTTTCGTCAAACCTATCAATCAAGATCGCAGTTTTTTTTAAATTTTGCTATAAGGAAAATTCTATTGGACTATTGATGTTAAAACATGTTCTCAAACGTGTTCAGTCGACTATTTAAGCTAAAGGTGAATCTAATTTTTGGGTAGACCGTCATGGAAAACACACTAAGTTGTTATTTTTTTTAGCACCGTGTCGTACTAAGCGTTACATTTGTGTTTAAAATCCCAAATACTAACAAAGATAAAATATATATTTCAAAGCAATAAAAATACTATGAGTAAAGAGAAGGCCTTTGTTCTGGAGTCAAAACTCACTTCTAACAATTATTTGCAAGACTGAATCCAATCTTATTTTCATGTATTATACTTTTTACAATGTCTATGCGGAAGATGCGACAACATTTCCGAATTTTATTTTTATTGGATTCATGTTGCTAAAAATGACCATCCTTCAAAGTGACCTACACCAGGAAATATGGAGATCAAAAAGAAGTTTCCTAAAGATGATGACTTACAAATCTATTCCAAACTTAGAAATGATGAATTCTGCAGAGTCATTATATTTGTATGTATACCATCACGATGATGAGAAGCCTATTATTAGCAGGTCAAGGCATTGCTGCTGCATTATTTTAGGTGGGGATGTAAGATACAGTAGAAAAGGCCATTGCTGTTGCAATTTTTATAGCAGAAGAATTATTTGGCCAAAATATATCAAATATATTGCTTCAGTAGAAATATAGAGTTTAAGTTTCTTCACATGCTGGCATAAACATTTCTTGAATATCTGTTAAGGATGTCCTGGAAAGTAATGACAGCTTTTTCTCTTAATTTAAAAAAAATTCTCATCTAATGCTACTGTACTCATGGCATATATTCAACAACGGCTGATATTAGCATGTGAAGAAAATTAAACTAGGTTTGTATTAAAGAAATTGTATTTATTTTGGCCAAAAAATGTTCTACAATAACAATTGCAAACACACTGACGTTTTCTTGCGATCCCTTCATTACCTTAATACCACTTAAACTCTGTTTTATAAATACCAATGAGCAATCCCCCCCCCCCTCCCTTACACCATCCGAAATATTGAAAAATTTTGAGCAAAANAATCCCCCCCCCCCTCCCTTACACCATCCAAAATATTGAAAAATTTTGAGCAAAATGGCCCATATCCAAACCTGATAGCACGAGTAAACCTACTATTGTACATTTTCACTGGTGACGGGAGGTTGGCATTCGAAGACCAGCCGGGTTTGTTTAAGGTGAATTTCTACCCGCTATTTATCACTGTGGTTTTCCTATCCTCTCTCAACGTTAATTCTAGTGAATATTCTCTGTAAATCATTTATAATCAACTCTCTATCATATTAAGTCGCTAATAACCTTTGTGTGAAATATACTAGCTTAGGAAATTTAAGAAAATAGCGACATACATATATATATACATATATATATATATATATGGCTTTAAACTCTAGTGTTTTATTTTTTCAAGCGAGACGTTATATTCATACATTGTTTTGTTGATATAAAAATTAAAATACAGCTATTACTATACAAAGTCCTGATTTAAAGCCTTGATATTAAAACTGTACCACTAAACTTGAAAAGTTTTCAATTTAAATAACATAATTTCAATATCCACCACTATCGTATTAATTTAAAAGATACATGGATGTTTCACAAAAATTATAATTGAGAATATTTATGTTGAGCAATGAAATGTAAACTGTAAAACTATATATAGCTACGAAAAATACGTTAAAAGCTATATACTGGCCCATATCAACTATACTATTTTATTTTTAGAAAAGCAGAAAATAATATTAACGTGTAATCTTTTAGTGGCCAGTGAATAATAGCATTGGATATATATGAGAATTCTCAAGATATAGGATAGTAAAGGATAAATAGAAGGCTATTCTTAAATTAAATTGGTGGTTTGACTATTCATAAAGGTAAGAATATTTTAAAAATAATATAAACAGTAAGTATTTTTTTAGAGCGTAATTGCAACGTCGAGCACATTCTACACTGTGTTGTAAATTAATGCCTCAATGTATCCAATCGGAAATATAACCCTGACCTACAGAGTTGGAATTTGATCCGCCATTCTCGTAGTAACAATGTAACAAATTATCTATTAACCCCATAACATATAATATTTATTGAAAGGAGTTAATAACAAGTAAGTACAATCAATTTTGATTTAAAATATTATTTCCAGCGTCACGCTTCTCAATCAATGAGAAATTTTGTCACTCCAGACCTCGCTCTCCGTGAACAATGCCACTCTAAATAAAAATACAATATGTCCATTACAGACTCATCCTTAAGCTATGAGTGAAGCTAACCTGAGCATGGGACGAATCCTTGATAGCTCAGTGGTAGAGAATTAGCACACAAAGCCAAGTTTACCCAGATTCGATGTCCTAATCCAGGTGTCTTTTTCAAAAACTCACGAATATGAGAGCTGATGTGGATGTATTCATATTATTATTATTATTATTAGCACCGCGTATTACTACCCGTTCGGGTTGTACACACTAACGCTAATGTGTAATGGTAGGGTGATTGTAAGATGAAATGGAGGACCTACAGTTCAACTTAAGGTACGAACCACCCTTGCATTCCACACATCCACAAGTTGTGATTAATACACGTCTCTTCAGAGGTTAAGGAAGGGTTTGGTAATAAGATAAATCTGTGCCGGGTACGGAGGATTGAACCCCGGACCCTCAGCACAAAGATCTGTCACCTTACCCCTAGACCGCCAGGTCACCGTATTCATACTAAAGACAATGTTGATTTCCCAATCTTCGTTAGTCATGTACGATGAACTGTACAAGTATATGCTTTCTTCATATATTATGTTTGTTGATTCATCGCAAGAAATATGAACACGGCATCCGATTATTTCTCGTCATCGGCTACGTACTGAAAGTACACAGACAGGAATAATTTATGTACTTGCGTTGGAGTACATCAGAAGCGCACCATTGTTGGTGGTCTCTGAGGCCACATACGGAAACACCGTTTGTTGACGTCGGACTAACCTAACCAAACCTAGCCTAACACCAAATAATGTAAAGCTATTACCATTTGCCGATTAAATTTTGGCTTATAGTAGTTATTGTAAAGGATTAAAGGGCTGTTCTCTCTAGTAGTCTCAGTAGACCCGATTGGGATTTGAACACCGATCTACTCGTCTTCAGCAGTCCAGTTTAACACGAGAGTGACGCCTTAAACCATTTGACCACTGAATCGGGTAATTTTAGTATTGCAATTGTTGTAAAGGGTAAGAGGCTGTCCCTGTAGTTTTACAACTCATTATAATTATTTTAATGAATAATGGGGTTGTTTATAATACATGTTTGCTATGTTGCCACGTTATACAGTATTGTTTTTTTTCCCTGTACGCCTTTGATGCAAGGTCTAGGTGCGCGCACTTTGGATATTAGGTTTATCTCTGTGCTTTAGATGTTCTCCACTCAATAACATCAGCATTATTATTATAAACTGTTTCCAGAATGTGATTGGCTTACTAAACTGCCTCCATCTGCCACTTACTTTCCACTATCTCGTACACGACACCACCTTAGCTCAAGCACCAGTGGCAAAATGGTCTAAGGCATTAATCTGGGATTGCAAATGTTTTTTTTAGCTTATACGTCTTAAAACTAGGAGAGTTCGACAGATTAGTATGTGGAACAGGGATTAGAAGGGTAATGGGAAGAAATGTACCCAAAGAGGATTGAAGAGGTATGAAAAAAAAACAATTTTTTTTACTAGATTTACCACATGCAAATAAATCAAATAAATGTGAGTTCAATTACCGACTGGGTGCATCTATTTTAAGCTTCCTTCTTCATCCTTATCAATTAGATTATGTGTCAAATGGAAAACAATTACATTTAATCTCCTATTTGAGTGGTTGTCAAGTCTAAAATTTAACAACAAACTGAGATGGTTGGAATAAAAAGGTGTACTGTAGTAAAAGCAAATGTTTTTTACTGTTTGGATAAATAACAATGAAACTCCCAAAGGAGAAAAGCTTTCATTGCACCTGACCGGGGCTTGAACTAAGTTAAATCCTGATCGCCTAGGGCAGTCAGGAGTCCAATACGGTAGCTCAACGCAGCCGGTTTAGTGGTCGTATTGCTTGTTAAAGATGGGGACCTAGGGAACGCGAGAAATAGCCAATATTTTTACAGGTTTATTTTTAGCAAAACTTTTTTTTTTTTGCCAAAATAGGTAGAATATTTAGTGCAAACATAGAGTTTAATTTCTTCACATAGTGATAACAATTGTTAACGATCTTTAATTAGAATAGCAGCATTAGATGAAAACCTTTTTAAATTAAGGAAAAAAGTTATTAAATTCTAGGACACCCTTGAGAGATATTCAATAACTGTTTAAGTAACCGTGTGAAGAAAAACTCTGTTTGTAATGATACGATTTATTTTGATTAAACAATATTTTACTATAAAAAATGCAAAAACACTTTTTCTCACTTACCATACATCCCCACCTTAAAGACGCGTACATAAAAAAGGGGTCATTAGTATCCGGAGCACACATAAAATATCTTCAAAAAATATTCTCAAAATCGGTAGATTATTTTCCTAAGAGATTAACAATTTCTTAACAGACACGCTTTAGAGAAATAAAGTAAGAAAAAAATAAGGACAAAAAAAAAAGGAGCATTATCTAGAAAGATAAAAAAAATGTACAGATGTTATGGGTGGGGATGCTACGTAAACCATAAGCTCACTCACTATTTTACTTAGTTTCGCTCCTTCTGTTAGAACTATCTCAAATTTAACTGTATTGAGAGACCATCTCATTCTATGGATAGCTCGTAGGTATTAGGCCTACATTACGAGCCAGTCGATAATTATATAAGTAGCATAGATTGAACCAGTATATAAGTAATACAGTCTAATCTTAGATAGGGAATACAGCTTGAACCAGTAGAAACTTATATAATTATGTAACACAGCTTGAAACAATATAAACTTGTACATGTAACATAGCTCTAAACATAGATAGCTTATGCAGATTGAACCAGTTAAAACTTAGATGGGTTAACAAACTATGCATTGCATATTGGTGAAATATTTTAAAATCAAATAGACATTTGTGAGATCGAGAATAATGAATCAATTTTACTTTATATCTAAAGAATTTAAAAAACTATAAAATATGTATGAAAAGTTTACACACTGTGCCATTACTCTAAACTTCACTTTAGTCAAGAGAATAATGCAGGAAACCACACTTTTGTGTGATTCTTGGCTAAAGCGTACTCGTGTATCTTATTTACCGACTAATCCGGCTCTTAAGCTACATCTAAGACTCCAACTAGTGACAAAATCATGAAGATTTGTTTTAATCACGTCTTACTACATGTTCAGGCTAAACGCATATGATAATTACTCTAATGTTGTAGGGAGAAGGAGGAAAGTGGAAAGAGAGTGGGAAACCATTTAGAAATTAAAAACACCTTCAGTAGACCCCCCTCTGTAATTTAAACCCCTGTCACCCCACCCCGTCTTCAGCAGGCCTGTGAGCCCGAGAGTTTAGATAGAGTTTAGATCATTCGGCCAATTAAACGGGTTTCCTGAAGTTCCTATGAGCATGATCAGGTGTAGGCTAGAGAGTAGAGCTGAGAGAGTTTGGGGGAATATGCCACGCTAAACCATTTAACTGAGTAATATAATTACCAATGTAATCCTCGGCAAAGACGAACACTGCAAGTTCTTACTATGACTCATGTGTTGTTCTTTTCTTACAAATAGATGGAATGTATGACACAAGAGAGATTAAGAAAGAGACACAGTGTTCAAAATGTTTCAAATTAATCTTCGTTTACTGTTTTATGATGATTCCAATTAATAATGTGCCGAGCTAATGGATATTATCTCACCCAATCACGTGACTTTTCACCTCTCAATAGATTGTCTATGTTTCATTAACTACCCTACTGATTAGTCTCCCTTTGACCTAAATGTCTATGTGAGTGTGTTTCGAGGTCATCGCCTAAAAGCTTAATTTCGTTCAAATGCAGTAATCAAACATATCAAGAAACTGTAATGTTGGGGCTTCACTCGTTTTGTATTACCTCTTTCGCTTTGCTCTCACTGCGCATGCGCTTACCTTCCTTAATGACCGCTCGGGGCTAAGCTGTTGCTGTAAGACGTGATTGGCTGACACCTTTTCTCCCCTTCCTTTTTCCTTCTCAGTATTGAAGTTGATTTAATATTCCACTCGAGCAGAATAAGAGACAGAACTTGTAATAATTTACGACTGATCGGGCCTCTAACTGTACCTTCTCTACTGTAGCAGTTAATCTGAGTAGGACCCGGCTGGAATGGAGTCTGGTGGAGTCAACGCAAGGGGCTACCCGCCTCATCTGTATCACAAACACCACCAGAGTCTATCGCTGGTGCACTAGAAGTACGCCGCCTACTCTACCACTGGGGCTACAATAACGCTTCGCTGTCACAGTCAATTTCTACGTTTGAGTTGGGTTTTGCACGGACTGTTTGCTAGTCGGACTGGCTAATTCCCGTCTACGTACGGTTTGTACTGTTGCTCGCAGAGTTGTCTATCTTTTTATATGTAATTCTAAAAGTATAACGACGAACAATGTGAAGGCTAAGCACCGGCTAAGCTTATTTGGGATTCATAAAGTGCTCGTTTCTTTCTAAGACAATCCCCTGGTAAATTGATGTATATAAGTATTGACCTAATTAGGCTTATATTACAAGAGTTGTCAAAAGAGTCAACTAGGGCATGATAGCTCATTAAGCAGATATAGTTTATTGCCGATATGTACTACTTGTGTTGTTTATTGTGATAAGCGGCTTCTCCGCATGAGTTTGAGCTATGTTAGAATTATGTTATATATACAGCCATCTCTATAGCTATGTGGCTAATTAACGTTAGATTGGTTGCTTAGCAATGTTGTTTGAATAGGTAAGAAGGGAACGTCTTGAGTCACTAGTGGGGAGTGATAGATGTGTTTTTATGACCTAATTAGGTCTCTTGGTCCTGGCTAAGTATCTAGTATTATGTTAATATGGGATCGTGTATTTTACTAATTATTGGCTCTGCCCTCGGGAAGATTTTATATCGTTATCGCAAGTTTATTTGCAGCCGTGTAGACGGCCTCCTAATGTCGTACGCTCGTTGTACTTGGACTAGTTGGGTATACCTCGTAGACAAGTTTTGTTTGTGAGTGTGGCCACTATAGCTCTAGGCTGTAGCTATTTTGCCCTAACTGGGGCCAATTATCCCCGTATAAGAGGGACTATGTTAGCGCCTCATCAATCCACAGATTATTATACATTCTCTTTAAGAACGTTGAGCTTACATTTATCAACGCCTATTAATAATAATCCATGGGTATATGGCATTAGCAAGCATCCCACTTTTTGAGAATATTATGTTTATGTCAAGGATATATCAGTAAGCACATGCAGGGATATACATTCGACAACATATTAATTAATTTATTATATTTTATTTACATTTCTGTTCTATCACATTATAAAACATCTTTTTGACACATCCATTGACATAAACAAACTATTCTAAAAAATCAAATAATTTTACCATATAAATTAATCACAATTGCGCAAAAGTTGTCTACACATGATTAAATAAATTATAGGCGTGTTAAAAAGAGAATGAGAAAAATAACTCTTCCTGTTTTAAAACAATGGTTTAAATACGGCACTTGAAATCGGGTGTATCGTTATGTAAAGAGCTGGAATCCATGTAAAATCTCAAACTTTCAGAATGAGATAATATTCTTAAGTTATGAAAACTAGTTGTGTAGGGTTGGCTGCTCTCTAGAATGTATAGATAATAAGTTAGAGGTGCAATCATGAATATATTAAAGGGAGGATTCTCCATTCAAGTACACGCAAATGATTATAAAATATTAATAAAACAAAATATTATTATTATTATTATTATTATTATTATTATTATTAGCATCGCGTCTTACTACCTGTTCGGTTTATACGCACTTACGCTAATGTGTAGTGGTAGGGTGATTGTGAGATGAAATGGAGGACCTACAGTTAAACGTGGGATCCGAACCACGGTGGAGGCCTGGCATTCCACACATTCACAAGTTGTGATTAATACACGCCATGTCAGAGGTGAAGGAATGGTTTGGCAATCAGATAAATTGGTGGCCGGGAGTGAGGATTAAACCCTGGACCCCGAGTACAGAAGCCTGACATCTTACCGCTAGACCATCAGGTCACCAATAAAACAATATAATTACTCATCCAGTTTTTCTTTGATAAACTAAACATAATTAAGATCTTCATTCGTTCCTTAAAATCCGATGCAAGATTATTATAGCCTCGTAGAGGGGTAGTATTAGGGTGATGGTTAAGATGGGGTGGGAGGGAATGCGAGTTATTGTCAGTATTTTTGTTTGGTTTTAAAACAAAATACTTTTTTGGCCAACATTATAAAATTTAGTATTAAACGTTTAACTTAATTTTATCTACATGTTAATTTTAACAGTTTTTAATACTTACCATGGGTGTAGTGGCATTTTAACATTAACTATTTTTTAATGCAGAGTCAAAGTCTTGATATAATTCCACGGTGTTCATGACAAATTTTCAAGAACTGTTGATATTACAAAGTATAGAAAACTAAACTAAACATATTCATTGAAGAAATATTTTATTTAAAAAAAAATTAGGGCGTTAGCACACAATCTACTCATAGCGGTCAAGCGGCTTCCATCTGATGATAAAGATTGTGGCGACTTCCGTGGATAGAGGGTGTAATATGGTCAGTACAATGAACCACCTGGCTACTAATATCAGTTTTCTAGACCGAATTCACTACTTTTTCATTCTAGCTCCTCATTTGTCATCACGAGGGCGAGTTTGACCCCGTTCCAGACCAACTGCGTCACATAGAATATGTACTAGTCTGGAATCGAACCTGGACTCCTGAATCTGTAGCCAAGAACTCTGACCACCATACCACAAAGGCAGTCAATATTTTGTTAACCTAAACTCGAAGGTATGTTTGATATAAAAACTGCAAGAGAGACCCTTAAATTGCTCTTTCTGCTCCCGCCTTGAGAAATGCACCCACATTCATCTGGATGAAGGATGATAAATATTTATGCTAATTTTTTTTTTATCCTTGTTACTAGCTATCTTTGAGATTTGGTCTTCCTAATTGGATTCAAGAACCTTTTCAATCAGTTAGGACAACTTTACCAGTGACGTAAAATTGGTTAGGGATTCCACACTATTGTAAAACCCATTTTCAGAAAAATAATAATAAAAAAAATTATATTCTCGTTTAGATAACATTAATTCCACCAGAACCCATAGTTACATATGTTAAACAGCATATATCAGTAGGTAGTGAGTTTATTTACAGATATAAGGGTGACAAGTTCGATTCCCTGCGAGTATCATAAATTATATAAGGTGAAGAGCATCTAAAAGTGATAAATTGGGTATGGTTGCTTGCCATAATTCTCGGTAAAGTCACTGATGTCAGATCACTTACAATAAAATGCATTGATAATAAATATAAATAGTTTGGAAGGAGAGTGAAAACTATATTCCGTTATAAACGAGAATATTGCTTTATTTAAAGTAGGCTGGTGAAAGTTAATGCAATAATAATTAAAATTGAATATAGGTTTTGAATATAGTTTTAGGGAATTACCATACTTTCTTTCGCGTATTATTATTAATAATAATTATTAGTGGCATAATGAAAATAAAATATATTCGTGTTATTTAAAATGACAATTTATTTATTATATTATTTGATCCTGGAGTATATAAAATTAGAGAGAAGACATAGACCTATGTGAGATGAATAAAATGTATTTTCTATAATGTGATTTAATAACAGTATATCTTGTGTAATTTTTATGTGCATGTAATTGTATATGTACTGTTATTGTGTGTGTGATTGTTTATTGTAATTGTATGTGTATATTGTGTTGTAATTGTATACGTATATTGTAATTGTATGTTTTAATTGTATACGTATATTGTAATTGTTGGTGTGTACTGTAATTATGTGCATGTATATTGTAATTGGGTGTATGTGTAATGTAATTGTTTGTGTGTTTTTGTGACGTAATTTTATTTTTGTTATATTACTTACATCGTTGGTACAGCCAGCTCAAAAAATGCTCAACATGTTCTAGTTCAAAATATTGTGAAAATACATTTTTTATTTTAGAAAAAATATTTCTGCATAGCTTATAGCTTATTTTAAACAGCAAACATTCAAAAAAGGGCAACATTTTCTTTATTTCTATTTTTTTTTTATTATGTGTAAATTTTACAACTTAGAATTTCTAATTAAAATAAACTCCTTGTTCTAGAACCTATGTGACTTGATTGTGCTTTTTAAAATATAATAAAATAGCATACAACATATAAAACCTCTTAAACTTTATAAAAAAAAAACACTCTCTTGCTTGTTGATCCATTACGGCAAAAGGTAGGCCCCAATTTCTCCAATGATACAAACAGGGAATCGAGCCCGGGACGCTTATTTTATTAGGAAACGCACTACTTACTAAGCCAAGGTGTCCAAGGTATATGAGGTGGAGAGGATAGGATTACTCCAACACCCTCGTCCACACCAAGGTTCATGTAAACAGTTTAATGAGCTCATGGGGAGATTATTGTGGAAAGGTGTGAGGTGGCGAGGCTCCAATTATGACGCCATTATTATAATAAAAGGGATGTTAAGGTATTAAGTTTCCACCGCGATGGGTCAAAGCACACACTAGATTACTCTTATCCTCTTAAAAAGATTACACATTGTTACGCTAAAATACCGACTCGTGAACCTTATTCTCGGAATTTACACAGAAATACTCCATACAGCAGCACTCAGCAGAATTACCAGAAGAAACTGTCTCATAAACTTGGGTTTATATCTCAATCAATATTATAAATGACATTCATTTGAATAACCAGTAGAACCTTTTGTAGAATAAGGTACCTGAGGCAGCTAAGGCCCACCTTATTTAAAAATCGAATAACTTATATAAATGCTAATATTAAAAATTGGTTTATTACTAATGAAATTAATAATAATAATAATAATATTTAGCACAGCGTCTTACTACCCGTTCGGGTTATACGCTTTAGGTACTAATTACTCTAATGGATTAGGAATTGGGAAGGTTGAATTAGAGGAAGTGAACACGCATTTGCGTGGAGGGAGAGTGGAAAACCATTTAGGAAAAACCACCCCCAGTTCACCCGACCGATATTCGAACCTCGATCTCCTCGTCCTCAGCAGTAGAGCTCGACACGACAAGCGCGTTAGCCAACTACGCCACCGAGACGGGTAATGAAATTAATACAAAGAATTATTTGAAAAAACAAATAAAAACTATAATTTGTGACTTTTGCATAGGAACTAACTTGAGAACAACTTTAATCACAATTCTAGCTTAAAAAAAACACACAAATACGTCACGGTCTTCTTTGATGAGACCAACACCCTCTTCATGGTACCATTGAAGACACTGTGAGAACTGCCCCATATCAGCAACCTTTTCTTCTCTGCATTCATGGAAATACCATCCGTCTTTTGGCGGTCTGTTTGTTCCTTTATTTTTCTTTGTTTTTTCCTGTTTATTATTGTCAGCCATCTTTTTTCTACTATCCTTTGCTTTTGAAAAGTCCTTTGGTAGCTCTCGGGCCCTGATAATTTAACGCTTTCCTTCGTGGTTTTGCCTTCGAAATTGCATAATTGGCGTTGACATTAACTCGTGAAACGGGGACTTCAAAGAATCCTTTGTTTTTAGATTTACCAATGTAATTTTATCAACGGATTTATCTGAAATATTAGGTGGAGGATTAGGAGATGTTCTTACAGGTACTGTTATTGTTGCGGCCTCTTCTGATGTCTGTTCCCATCTTGGCACTGGCTCAATAACTTCACTGTCGGAATCTGAAGATGATGAGCTGTAATTTCGAAATGAACGATGATGTCTTGCCCGACAGGCATAAGGCTCGGGTTCGCTGTCAACAGATTTGGAATCGTAGATAATTGGACGCCTTCTAACATTCAACCCAAAAGTAGTCGGAATTGAGAAATATACGGAGTAATTTCTTCAGTTATCATACTTTGAGAATGTTGCTTAAGAATTTCTGTCAATACAGATGATGGAAACGCTTCTTCAGGAATGGTGTCAGGACTAAATTGATAGAGGCCAGTTGCTCTGAATCCACTGATGATACTACCGTGGATCTTACACTTTGACCAGACTTTACTCAGAACAGTATTAAAACGCGCTTTGGGCAGTCTTTTATAAAGCTTTTGGTACATGAACAACAAGATTTATTAGCCCCAATGATGCGTGAATTATCTGAATACAGTTTTGTCAAGGGTATGCAGCTCGTGAGTGGTATTTGAAGGAAGGGATTACAGAAAAATATTATTATTCTATGCAGCATCAACCATGAAATAATCTAAGCGAGACGATGTCCCATCAAAAATCAGGATACATTTCCCATGAGCTTTGTGTTTTCCACGATGGTTAATGAATTCAATTAATAATGGTGTAGTCATGATCCCCTTTGGTGCCATTCTTAATAAACTCCCAGCACGCAAATTGTCATCGAACTCAGGCTTATGCCTTTTAGCTTTGAAGATAATCATAGGGGGGATATCAGCCCCTACTGTATTAACACAACCAACAACACTGACACTATGCATATTCTGAAGAAACCATATATAATTTTTGAGAACCATTTTGCGCTAAGACTGACTGCTGTTTATGTATCGTGAGACGACATCCCTTTTCATCTATGTTGTAGAGGCGTTCTGGATGATTATTGCTTCTCGACTCCATCAAAGTGTTGCTTCAGTATGGCTTTATTTAGTTTTTTAGCTCGATCAGAATTAAAAAATTGGGCTTTACATTTTGAAATTTTTGGGTTTCTCTTTAAAAACAACTTAAACCAATATTTTCCTCAGAGACCATTTTCTTTATTGAAGTTATTATTAATTTTATTTTGTTCACAGAATATAAAAGTTTGCATTGGTCTATCTTTTGGAGTTAAAGGGACACCAATTAAAGTAAACTTTACTATTCTTTCTACCAAGCTATTCTCTTGTTCTTTTGTTAGCACAGTCTTTCTTCCTAAGCTTTTAGTCATCTTCTCTGTCTTCAAACGGTTCCTTAATGTTCTTCTAGGAACTCCATAGTGTTCTGACGCTGCACGTTGAGATAGTTGTCCTCTCTGTACATCTTTCATAGCGACTTCCAGACTTTCATCAGTCCAAAGACCCAGTTTCTTCTTGACTTCTCACATTTTCAGAGGCCTTTATCAACAAAATAAGTGACTATCACGATCAATCACCAAAAAATAAAATCATTCAGCCCATTTTTTTCTAATCCTTGCTAGAACACTCAGGCCTATTCTCACGTATTTGTCCCTTGACATTGAAGTTTTATAACAAAATAGCTTTAGATCATATAATAATTAAACAAAATCACATATTATGCATATATTAAACATTAAAGAATTATAAATAAGATATGTGTTATCAAGAAATATACTACAAATATTTATTAAGAAAACTTAACAATACGAAAAATTGAAAAACGACATTAAAATGTTTAAATTAGACATAATAAAGTAGCTTAATTTTTTTTCTTTATCACCCAACCTGAAAGAAGTAACATTAATTTTTGGACAGTTTGATACAAGTTTGCTATCTTTAAGATTTTTTGATTATAAACTACATTACTTTTTGTAAACTAATGTAATCGGTCTCACTTAAGGGTTTAATAAAGCCCACTGACAAATTTATTGGGCCCTGTTAGCCGCTGAAGAATAGGTAAGATTATAACTAGTTTTACGTAAAATTTGAATTCAAATCAATTGAAACAATCTTAATTATAAAATTTTAAATTGAAAGAATAATTTAAATATAAAAACAATGTGAAAAGAACAAGATATTAAATAAAACTTACGAATTTTAACGTCGTAATTTTATAAAATGGAGAGAGACAACCACCTCACACAAAGATCTCGGCCAAACTGACAAGATGGCGCCGTCAGTAAATATCGCTCCACTGAGTTGTCATTGTACTGTGTTTTTGGTGTGTGTGGAAAAAACCCAACCTGCGCAACTGACGGTAAATGTTATTTTTTAAAGCGGGCCTTATTAGTTTCAGGTACCTTATACAAATAAACGTAGTGGAGCCAACATTGACAAAAATAGTCTTATATATTTAAAAGTCGACAGCATTGATACCATCTATTAAAAATATCAGCTGTAGAAACAGCGTTGAATATTGCTTTCTCCGCAACTCGTTTTACTGCCCGTCCAAGCTACCTGTAGCTAGTTGTAGTTACTCTAATGAGGTAGGGATGAAGGTATAATTTATAGAAAACTGAAATTGAGGGAAAGTGGGAAACTCTGTAAGGAAGAACACATTCATAACACGAGACCGATATTATAACCCTGGACTACCGTCACCAGAAAACTAGTATTTACGAGCTTGGCATTTAGTCCGAATTCATAAGGATTCTGGTATTTTAAAATAATTCAAGTGCATTTTTTTAAAACTTTTGATTATACGCATAGTCCGACGCCTTATCTCAGTTGATAGCATGTCTGTCTAGTGAGCTAAGGCTCTCAGGTTCGACTCTCGGCGTGGCCAAAAAATTTATCATTGATGAAATGTAGGTTTATCCTTTCATAGTGATAAATTAATGGCCGGGGACTGTATGTTGTGTCTGTCCTAGTCTTAAGATAAATTATAAGGCATATAAAGCTATGACAACCGGTAGTGTAAAATATATGACTTTAATAAAAACTGGAACAGGCCACAGGCAGGAAACAGTGATGGATGTTAAGTAAAGATTATTCGTATACTCCGTTTTCCTGGAAAGGTAGCAAGCTTACTTTTGTTTGGTCACATTGTGGTGTGAAAAGGGCCAAAGTGTAATCCGTCAAGGTAAGACTAACATATTTCATTATATACAGAGTGTAGAGTCCATCTATGGTGGAAGTTTAGGTTAGTGAGCACTAGCAGAAGCTTTAGTGCAAACATCGGCTGAAAGTATTATTAGAGTCGTTTGATAACCCTTTTTATTGACAACATAATGTAATAAAAATAATATAGACTTACCTTATATAATAAAATAATATGAGTTTTAGAAAGAAAAAAAAATGTATATATTCTTTATCTATATAATTCGTGTTTTTGTGTGGCGCCACCCCTGGTATCTAGGGGAAAAATAATAATCAAAAGGAACAAAACATTTACCTCGGCTATAAACTCAGTGGCACAACGACTCTCAACCTCGAGACCACTGGGTGAACTTAAAACTAAAAAAGAACATGAACAATTTAGATTTAAAACAAAAAAAAATGGATTGTTGAAAAAAATGTAATTTAGGCTGCAAATAAAAAATAAATGTATAAGAAGACAATTGTTGGCACTTTTTGTGAATTTATTGTGGTTTCCCTTTTGTCCACATCCAAATCCTACCTATGGAATTTCGATTAATTCTAATTCTAATTTAATAAGGTATAGCACAGTATTGTTGAGACCAAGAAGAGAAAAAAATATATATACAATAAAAAAAAATCAATAATTAGACATAACATATAATGTTAATTATTTTGTTGTATTAGTTTGTCCTTCTGGAAATGAGAGTTCTGGTTTATTTAGGAAAAAGAAAAGAAATGATTACAATAATCAAAAGTTGAAGAGTTGGTTTGACCTCACCCAAGTATAATTAGTCCATACTGAAAACACCATCTACATAAATTTTGTTTCACTTGGAATTCTTCCACAATTTAAATGAGCCTAAACATTGTAGCTCTTACACACTCTCTTAGCTTCCTTTATTTACTAATTTCACTTTAATCTTTCACCTTTTAACCACTATAAAAATAATTTAAATTGGGAGCCCACATTCATTTGGCTCCATCTTGGACCACCAAACCAGGAAGAACTCCCTCTACTATTCTCCAAAACCTTCTAATATTTTCAAATTTAAAAATGTTCTATTCCAAGACCAAAGAGAAAACAAACTATATATAAATAAAAACGAAAATGAATTGTTGGCTATAGACTAGTGATAAAATAAAAATGAAATGTAGGTTTAATATAAGTATTTAAATATAGCCAATTGAACAAGAATAATGTTTTTAATAAAGAATTAAATGTCTATTTCCTTCTGTCAAAATTAAAAATCGCGCTTTTTTTTATTCCTTCCAAATCACGAAGTTCACTCCTCACTCGTTTGATAGCACTGCCCATGCGTTAAAAACAAAGATGGCCTACCTTCAAAATAAATACTGTCAATCACACTTCTTAAAAGGAAAATTAATATGCTTAAAAAAAAGTAAGTGTTCTTCCTTAAATCAAAATTCCTTATTTAAATTATTTAAAACAATGTTTTACGTTGTTCCTTCCGTCCTTTTACTTAATTTAATATATGTAAACATTGTTATTAGTCAGGCTGGGAATCAGCTGATGAACTTCGAGGATTTCACGGGAAATAAAATAGGAAATTGTTCACAAAAATAGAAAAAAATAAGGAAATATAAGGTAGGGTGGCAAATAACATCATAATAATATAACTAATACAATAATTATTATTTCCGAATAAGTTGACATTATTTGAAATTATGTTTGCAATAAAGATCCTTCTGTTAGCTTTCACTTACCTACCCTCTCACTGTAGATAAAATATATATAATCTGGCCTTGGCAATATTCTATAGCAATGCTATTCAATCTTTTCTGTCCACGTACCCCCAGATATAATTTCTCTGGAACTATTTGGACTAGTGTGCCACTTAAGGACAAGCTGAATTTTGAACTTGTCCAGTGTGCCACCACTAATTTGTGTTTATTAATGAAAAGATAAATATACATATTTTTAGACCTGCGTCTTAATACCAATTCGGGTTATACACTCAACAACTGTTGAATATTATGACATGTAATGGTTTACTCAAATCAAATTGTAAATATGTTATTAATGCCGAAATTTTAAGGCAGTAAAATTCATTAAATTGTCAAAGTGAGTGTCTTGTACAATATTAATTTTTATAGCTTAACGTAAAACGATTAAATATCACTTTCAGTGGAAAAACCAACAATAAATGTTGATATTCAAGCTAAAATCAAAAACATATAAATAATTATAAGCTTTTCTATATTAAATTGAAACGTGTCGGTGGGTTTTGTTAGCCAAGATATTTATGTTCGGAAAAGTTTTATTTTATGTTGATATTTTTAAATGTCGGCATGCTACATGAATCGCGTTAACGTGCCTCCTAGTGGTACAAGTGCCAAATTTTGGCCATCCCTGCTCTATAATATATATATATATATATATATATATATAATAAATAGATGGCACTTCCTATTGCATATCTTTATGTCCGGGAATCTTATATTTAACGATAAGTTTGGTTCTGATTGTTCAATTTATCAAAAAATAATACATATATTAAATTGTACGTACTCTCTAAGATGTATTTGCATATTCCTGAGGGTATGCGTACCCCATGTTGTGTACTACTGCTCTATAGCAGGCGTTTCAAAATGGTAGCCTGATACATTATTCTGTGAAGCACAGAGCCCTTTTAGTAAACCGTCATAAAATGCGTTCTGATTCATCGTATTATAAACGTTTGATAAATACACAGTTTGGGATTATAATATTTGTAAATAGGTCGATGTTTGGGTAAATCTAGAAAATGAGTTGGTGAACCCAATTTTTACGTTTTATTCACCAAAGATCGAGTCTTAATTTTTTTTTAATTTCGCATAAATATGTGTAATTTTTTTCTTAGATTAATATTTTCCGTAACCTATCTGTCCCGAATCCTAATATTTAGCTTAGGACCTAAACTGCTTATTTACTTTAGTTCACATCTTTTAGCTACTTTAGTTTTAGTCACATACAATAAAAGTTGGAAAAAACACCTAACCTATGTTTGTCCTAATTATCCTTCTTATTTCTATCCATCCTAATAGTTGGTCCACCTTGGGTATATCATATTCCCGGTAAACTACCCCCCTCCCAAGTGGCGTTCCACAACTGTCACCAGTTGATAGAAGTCCCAGTGAGGGTGGACATACCCCTATCCGTCAACTTAGGAGGTGCCCTATCAGGGATTTCACTTCACCCACTATCTGCTATACCACCATCTATGGACTTATAACTAACTTAACCTAAGGCTACATAATAATTACTTTTATTAACAATTACAATTACAAAAGAAAATAAACTTAATGCCAACATAACCTAATTGATCATTAATTCTTGCGTGCAGGCTGCAGAGTCTTTGCGTTGCTATCTCCGATCCATCTTCTGTACTGAGAACAGCCGTCCGACAACTCCAGCCCAGAATCACGCACTTGTTACCAAATGGGCTGGACCCTATGAGCGAGGATGGAGGGCGGTGGGGGAAGGGGGGTTCTCCCGTCATCAGATGTTGCTACCTTAAGCTCCCTAGCTGGTACCAGGGCACTCCCGATTCGTCAGCAGTTCTCACTACTGGAATCCAGGAGACACACCTTCCCTCAGCTAGGCCCGGATTTCCTGGAGATCCCTATTATAATCCACCCCACCAGCCGATTGATCAGCTATCTCTGTCACATAAGTTGTTTAGTCAGTGCCGTTCGTCACGTATCGTCCGTATCTGTCCATTCGTCACTGTCTTCTGTCGCGTCACTATCACATTACCGTCCTGTAGTTTCGTTCTTCGTCATCACGTCTTTCACGTCTCATGTTTTTCATTTCTGTTACATATTTGTCTTGTTAATGTTTGAAGTGAGTTGAGCCACTTTCTCCATATTACTTCTCCTGATCCAATAGAAGGCCGCTCTACTCCTCATCTCCAGGTCCAGGGGCTACGCACAGGGCATCTGTAGCAACTGTATTATAGGCCGCAGAGAGAATACCTCTCTGGAGGCTCCTAATCTTTCTTCTTATCTGATTTAACTGATGAGCCCACGCACTTGCCCCATAGCCCACGATTAGAGACCAACAACGTATGATGGTATAACCTGATCGATGACATAGACAGATTAAATCTGCCCTGCCCTATGCTAATGATCCTGTTCGTTGTCCGCAGAGACCTTCCACATGCGTCATAAAGCCGCGCCTCTCATCCAAATGTTTGTCGGCACACAAGTGTGTAGTAGCTATCTCTTATGACAAGACACAAACACCCTTGACATAACAGCTTGCTTTAACGAATTCTCTATCAATTACGAAAGTTATCAACACAAGATCTAAGGTTTCACACCCTTACTGCAAATAATAAAAAAATTCTTACAGTTTTGGTGTAAAAAATAGGGAGTAGGTCTTAAAATATAATTTAGTTTTAAGATTATTTTTGTATTAAAAAGGTTTTGAAATAAAGATTTTTTTTATATGGTGACAATAATGAATTATCTGAAATGCAGCCCCATAAGTATTTTACATTTTCATTTTGGACCTTAACATCAGACGAGTTTGGCATGTCTGGTAAAGAGCGTTGAGGCGTAATTCACTTCAGTCACTAACCAACTACCTTTGAGAAACATGAGTTTAAATTCTGACCCCCTTTTTAGTCTTAGCGTGTTGTTGAATGAAAATGAGTTAAGGGTTATTTGGAACCTACAAGTAGCTAGACATGCTGCTACAAATAACACCACGAGCCCGTGTAAGTTACACTATCTCACTTGGTAGCGTGAATGCCTGCTGTATTAAGAGTCCAGAGTTCTACTCCCAGAACAAACGAAAAATTATTGTTGAGGATTAAATTGATGACCTAAAACTTGTGTTTCTTCTAGAATTAAGTTTTTTTTTGTAAATCGTGTGTCAATCTGTTTGATTAGAAATTACACGTGAAAATATTACATAACTTTAAGACAGTATTTTAAAAAAAAAGATACCTTTACGTGGGAAGGGAACAAAGGACCTTTGAATTAAAGTAGGGGCACAATACAGCGTTTAGAATCTGCTAGTATCTCTTCAAAACAACTATGAAAATATAGGTGTGTACCAACAAAATAAATGTACAAAACCGAATCGATACTCTAACAGACTGGTATGCATCTACCTTTAGAACGCCAACCGCATATAATTCGTACCATATGTTTGTCAATAGATTGTGAATATATTTATATTGTTATAAATATATAAAAATAATTGAGATAGTCTTAATTAATTTCTAAAAGTGATATGAACCCTCATGAGTAGAGTTAATAATAAACCATCATGGTTAATCTTCTTTGAAAAATATAAAATAGGTTCTGTCAAAACTATTCCCGATTTAGCCTGTCGGGTTAAGCCGCATTTTGCTACTTCGTTAAAAGAAGTGTTATGTAAACATTTTGAAAGGTACATTTCCAAAGGTTTGTGTGTGTGATGGTGGGGGCTCTTATTCCCAACCGTTCGGATAATCTTCAGAAAATAATACACATTCTTAATGTGTTCCAGTTTAGATGATGTTGATATTCCTCCTCTTAGCTCTGTATTCACAGTACTCGACATGGAATGTGTATTTCTAAATTCGTTAGGTCTATATTCAGCTTATCGACGTTATGTGGGTGGGGTTGCATCTCAAAGCACAGTCTTGAAATCTCACCCGCTCGCCTTCCTCCGCTTTAAACACTTGGGATTATATCTCTACTTCCCCTCACTCAAAGTCTCGGAAATAATTGATTCACTCTATAAGGAGGCTTGATTAGTTACACCTGATGCTTCCCCTCTGTCAACTACTGAGACCTGAGCGCTCTCTCACCTTACTATAAAGGCTCGTCAATAAACAGTTCCCCTTGCCATGGTGCTGGCTTACTTGTTGACACTTTCTTGTCTTACACGTCTATAGTAGCCCCATGGCTTCTTTGGTGCTGACTGACAGCTCACAGCTGACAGATGAAAGCTTTGAAAAGTTCTAGACCAAATTATGTATCTCTACGCAGAACCATATGATTTGCAAAAACATGTGTTTAGCAGCAGTCAGTTCTGACGGTCAAAATTTAGTTATATACCTAAAAGTTGACTGTTATAAGTCAGCTGTGAGCAGTCAGTCAGAACCAAAGAATCCATGGGGCTAGAATACATACACACACTCACGCTCTCATCAAACTCTGCCCTTGCTAAACATCGGTTTATATTTTTCTAAACATTCATTTTATTGTTTATACTAGGAAGGTATATTATTATTATTATTATTATTATTAGCACCGCGTCTTAATACCCGTTCGGGTCATACGCACTTACGCTAATGTGTAATGGTAGGGTGATTGTGAGATGAAATGAAGGACCTACAGTTTAACGTGGAATCCGAACCACGGTGGAGGCCTGGCATTCCCCA
>CABFOV010001412.1:90572-118836 GCA_902141375.1 Timema poppense
CTAAATATTTTTGAGTACAAGTCAAGGACATTAGTAGTAAACAGGCTGTTTACTTATATCTTGTTTTTCTCACCGCCCCCTGCAAATTTTGCTACCTTGTTATTTTTTAGTTTAATTTTCTTATTGTGCGCCAGCCTTAGTCTTCTAGGAAGAGTAAGGGCGACGACACATGACGAGAATAACTTAGTTTGTTGTTCAGTGAATTATATTGTTTTACCTATCGTTTTGGATTGCATACAAATGATCACGTTAACATTTTAGACACTATATAAATCCCCCGAGAATTTCAATATGGTCAGATTTTATGGCTTTGTCGTTATGTTTAGAATATAGCTCCTTTTAAAAGTTTTTATAAATTTTCATATAACGAACTTTTTATTTGCTAACAATTAACATGTTAACTAGGTAAAACTGGTAAGTAATCAAGCAAATGTGGAGTATTTTAATTTGAGTCAAAGTAAAAACATTTTACTGTGGTATTTTAACTAACATTATAAGAAATATTATTTCCTTCCTAATTGAACGTGATATCGTAAGTGATGGAAAATTAAATAACCCATTTACATTAAAGATTTTAATAATAAAGAGAAGAGTGGTACAGAGGCTGATGTATTTATTTCTTAAAGGCTGGGATTCAATCACCAATTATTGTACTAAGGATTACTTTCTCACTTCCCTCATAGTTTCCACAGTAGTATTTTTCCACTCTCCCTCCAGACCACTGTGTGTGCAGTTCCTCTTAGATACATTTCTCTTATGTGCAGTGTGTCTTACTACCCGTTAGGGTAACCTGCAATCTTACTCTATTGTGATAGAAATAAGGAAGTTCGAAATTATAATAAATGTACTCTCATTTGCATTATGAAAAATGGGAAGCCATTTAGTAAGATCGCCTGAGGTGCGCCCTACTGGTAAAATAGTGATATATTTTTATTACATGCACTGCACATTTTTCATTTTATCTTTGAGGGTTTTACATAAATTTTAAGATGTTATTTTTAAGCACTGCGTCTTACTACCCATTTGGGCTATACGCTTATGTACTAAATATGCTAATATATTAGGGATAAGGAAGGCTAAATTTAGAGGAAGTGTACTCGCATTTATGTGAAGAGACAATGAGAAAACATTTAGGAAAAAAACCCTCATTAGGTCTACACACGACTAAGATCAAACCACGATCTCCCCGTCATCAGCAGTCTAGTCTATTGCGAGAGTAGCGCACAAGCGGCCACCGAGGTGGGTTATATAGGAATTTAATTAGTAGACCTACAATTTGTCTGTAATCTTAACAATGATTGAAATATTTTGACAAAAAAGTATATTCACTTATATATTAAAAATGTACATTTAAATATTATAATTGGTGATTTTAATAATACGTTGAAATCTTTATACTGTATACACATTTTCTGATAAATAAAAACTTCTCAAAGTTTTAGGTATTGCTATGAAAACAAAGGCTTTACATTTATTTTTCAGATTCAAGTATCCTTAGTTAACTAACATTGATAAATACGAATCACACACACTCTTTATTTAAACAGTTTTACTTTAAAATTGAGCAAGTTACATAACTAAGCTAAATAAGTTGCTTTATAAGTTAACATTCCCAAGGTTTTTTTAAATTAAATACTAGAAATCCCTCACGGCGTTGGCCGTGACCCACCAAAATTGGTTAAAAATAGCCTAATTAAAAAGCTTATTAAACGTTTAAAAATCCGGCTTTGAGGTGCATTTGCTCTCCCTCCCATCCGCCTATGTTAAAATGTTCAGATATCTGCGTGCTGTAGATTTGGCAGGGCATCGCACACAATCAAATACTTCCTTTTATTACAATAGAAGATATCTTGTACACAAGAACGAACGGGAAAGCAAGACAGACGATTACATAACGGTTTTCGCTACAAATTCATAATATTATTATTAAGAACTGAACCAACCTTTCTACGTTTCTAGAGCTAGTAGTAGATGTAAAAGTATTCACTCCGATGTTTAACATAGTCATTAATTGTACAGAGCTTAGAAGTTTGGATTTTGTTTCAGAATATGAACAGCAATTTGCATTCATCTTCATTTTACTTCAGTCATGTAAATAAATTGGTATAAAAAGTTGGTTTAGAAACGTTAAAAAAATAAAAGAAACATCCATCTCTCGTCTCGTCTTTTAATAGTAATAAATAATCAAAATGTACATAATGTGTGTTTCAAAATTTAAGTCTTAGTTTAATTTTTTCAGCCTTTATCAAATATGAGCGATATTATTTTGGTAAAATCTGAGCAAAAAGTAATGCTCAAACAAAGGTCCTACTATTAATAGATACCCAATCATGGGTACTATGATTAATAGATATCGAAATTGAAAAGAAGTTTAATATGTTCACAGCAAATAAATAAAATCCAATGTTGACAATCCATTAAGATACTATAAAACCTTTAAGAACTTACAAAAGTGTGCAAGAAAATGTTATAAGGTTCTCTATTATTTGTTGTTTACTTAGTTTTATAAAGTGTTTGGCCATTTTTTTCTTTTTTTTTTCTTTTTTGTAGTTTTAGGATGCGTCGTATCAGATGTGAAAGTTTGGGGATAAGAAATACCTCCCTTATAACATATGGCGTGATTGTACATACACTATTGTGCAATAAAGTATTTTCACATTTCTTGAGAAGATTTAATAAAAGATTTTTTATTGTAAATAGACGTACATATTTTCAATGATAAGCAATTTCATTTCAAAGATTTACGGAGATATATTTAATAATTAGAATTTACGCTTCAGTGTGGAACCCTTAAATTCATTTTGACAAAAAATTGAGGGTAGTCATTTTATTTGGAATATTGATCAAAGCTTAGGAATGAAATTTAATCAAAATTGTTAGAGCCGATATTGATAAAAATCGATTTTTCTCTTTTCGCGTTAAGGAAACTACCCTTGATTTTAGGGTTGGATATACAATTCCCAAAACCCCTTGGGGTAGCCCTATGAAAACCCTAGATACAAAGTTTAAGCCCAATCGTTAAAAGAATTTAGGTTCTAGCGCGAGGTACAGCAGACAGAAAGACAGACAGACAGCAGACAAACAGATTGCATTGCGAAAACAACTTTTTCAGATTTGGGGGAGGATGAAACGTCGACATTCATCAAAATCTCGACTTCAATTTTTTTTTCTTTTTTTTACGATCACAAGAATTTCTCTACCTGTAATGTAGCGATAAAGTAAAAAATTATAGTGCGAGCACTACGCTCTGACAAAATACGCTCCAAATCAAAGACTGGATGTGTCAGGCATTATGGCAAAACAAACATGGTGTGAATAAAGTATATAATATTATGAAATTATACGGTGATTCACACCCTTGTCCAGCCACCAAACATGCTCTTTACCCTTGTAAAAAATTAAAATAAAATCAATGATGAGTTTGACAACCGCAGGCGTTTAGTTTTGAGAAGTAAACATTTTGTCCCTTCTGCCCAAAAGACCTGTCGTTTAGCTGTAGCTCTCTTGTCATCAGTCGCTTTTGTTATAGTTACTTTGTGAAATATTTGTTGCTATTTACATTTAAAAGGAATTAATTAATTATTTAGAAGTGAATGGTGATCAAAATATTTTCTAGAAACAAAAAATAAAACTACTTGTTGCTTGTCGTGGATACACACGTTACATGTAGCTTTAAAAGATTAGTCCCTTTGTGAAACAGGCTGCAGGTGCGAGTAAAAATGTATTTTAAACGCGACACGT
This sequence comes from Timema poppense, assembly GCA_902141375.1. Lineage (NCBI taxonomy): Eukaryota > Metazoa > Arthropoda > Insecta > Phasmatodea > Timematidae > Timema > Timema poppense. The sequence continues at coordinate 94,314 of CABFOV010001412.1, forward strand.
GTATTAAATGGTATTTATGAGTTAATAATGTCCTGAGAAATTAAAATTATAAATTCATTTCTGAATATAATAGTGAACTGGTTAAATTATATTTTGAGATTATAATGAACAAGATTTTATAGCAATCATGTTCATCAAGATATATGATTATATTTTAATAGATTTAAAATATATTGACTAGAATTTATTTAAAATTGTTTTAAGCCGATTTCATGGGCAGCTATTTGGGACAATATATTCACGATAATGCTCAAACTAGAAATCGAGCTCGAAGGGCACGCACTAGTGGTCACGTTGTCTTAGGTATCAGGCTCGAGACAAACTGTCCTACTTGTGACGATGGGTTTAAAGTTTTAATCTCGCCCAGTTGACCTGGGGGTGCTGAGAAATATCTTTGTGGTCTTTCTATGCGATTTCCACGCTAACGCGGGGGCGTTCTAGCAACATAACTCTTTTCTATCCTTTAAAATAGTAATCATATATTTTAAAACTTACTTATAAAAAAATAAAATGAGATCAGCATGAGTGAAATGGTTTGATCATATTGAAATAATTGTATGTCAGCTTTTTTGTATGTTTTATTAATGGTAGAAATATTTCATTCGCCTCTATTCCCCCACACTCACTCTCCACCAATGTATAATTACATTTTCATAAATCTATAGCAGCTACTATGCGAGTACCTTGCGGCATTCATTTTGAATTAAAGTTATATAAATATATTTTCTGTTTGACGTTTAATAATATTTATTAGTAATTTATTTTTAGAAAGATTTATTTAGTTGAGTAAACTAATTATATAATTGTATTTTGTAACTCATATTCTACTGCTAGTTGTTATATTAATTGATATGTCGTGTATTTAATTAGATTCACATGATTTAACAACAAAATAATTATCAGAATGTTACAATATATAATTGTGGGGGCCATCTTGGTGAGATGCGGGGACCCGGGGATAATGTAAGGTTTTGGAATAAGAACATATACAAGGGAGTGTCTCAAGTGTTTTGAGTTGAGATGGACAGAAGAAGCAATCAATGATGGGGGGGGAGGGGGGTATTTGTGTCAAATGGGATGGTCTTACTATGGGAGCTTATATACGCTGAGTAGCGTGGTCCGAAATCACATAAAGCTCAATAAAAGGCCTTTTCTGTATTGTTCTCGCTCATTTAAGAGTGGCAAGTGATTTCAACACTAGAGAGAGCCGTTAAACACCTTAAACTAATTTTATTTTAGTACATATACCTCCGGCAAATAAGCTAAGGGTTTGATTTAACTATAATAACAAAAATAATAAAATTGTAGTTTATAAATATAGAACATGACCAGCTTCAGTGGCCGACTGGTCTAAGGCGTCACTCCCGTATTGGGCTGGCCTGCTGATGGGGAGATAAGGCTTGAATCCCGGTTGAGTCTACAGAGTGTGATTTTTCTTAAAAGGTTTATCACTTTCCTCCAACGCAAACGCCGGTAGATTACCTCGAAAATACTTCGTTTCTCATTCTTACCCCATTTTAGTAAATTATCCTAAATTCGTATAGTCTGAACAGATAGTAAGACGAGGTGATAGTAGTGTGTGTATATATATATATATATATATATATATATATATGTAATATTGTATAATATTGTAAACACATACTCACTAACTCATAAGATATTTAATATGTTATATAATGTGCTATTTTAGATTTAAACGGGAATTAAAGGCACATGAAATAGCATCATATCATATTTGGGACTATGTTGTAGCGCGTGTATACATAAACACAGGGTGGCCCACGGAAAAGTAGCTCGCCTCCTATATCCAGCAGGCGCCTCACTCTGAATAGGAGATCAATCCCGTTCCACCCATATTGTGACCTGAAGAATGAGTCAATAAAGCTTTAGATAAGCAGTTATCTTGCTCATTCTTCATGTCACAATATGGGTGGAACGGGATTGACCTCCTCCAATTCAGAGTGAGGCGCCTGCTGGATATAGGAGGCGGGCTACTTTTCCGTGGGCCACCCTGTGTTTATGTATACACGCGCTACAACATAGTCCCAAATATGATCTGATCTTATTTCATGTGCCTTTGATTCCTATTTAAATCTAAAATAGCACATTATATGACACCTTAAGTGTCATATGAGTTAGTGAGTCTGTGTTTACAAACGAGTTTGTTTGAGTCTAACACATAGTTTAAACATAAAGATATCCACTTGTATACATAACAAAGGGGCAATTTGAGAACGATGATTGATTTTGTGGTGTATGAGTAGATACTTAATCTAGTAAGGAACAACAGGGCAGTAGGTAGAGCTGAATATGGAACGGATCACTTCCTATTGATATCAGGAGTTGAGTTGGACAGGAATTTTGTGAGGAAGGAGTGTAATAATATTAATAAAATAAGAGTAAAAGTGAAAAAATTGCAGGATACAAGTATGAGAGTGCGATAATCTTGGGTGAAAAATTAACTTTACAAAATATGAATGGAATGTTGATATGTATGCTAATACCCACCTCAGTGGCGAAGTTAGCTAAAGCTACGACTACACTAGGCCGGTCCGCACCGCACCGCAAAAGGTGCGGATGAATGTTCAATCGACAATTCGTCCGCGCTTGTGCGGTAAAGAATGGTGCGGACCGGCGTAGTGTAGCCACTTGCATTGAAATTACACGCTAGTTTAGCAGTTAAAGTGGTATCAAAAGAGGCAAAGATTGCAGTATATTAAAAGGCCAACATTTGTTTTATGGATGTGAATCATGGGTTCGTCAGGAGAGACACAAGAAGATAGTAAATGCGGTTGGAATGAGATATCTAAGAAATGTGGGCAGAGTCAGTAATGAATGGTTGCTGAAGGAGTGCGTTTCGAAAGGGAATCCAATAGGTCAATGTAAAATAAGTGTTTTACGTTGGATTAAGGAAAGGGTACGTCATGTAAGACGTGGCTAACTGTGGTTGAAAAATGTGTGAAAAAGAGAAACATTAGGATTTTTAAGAATAAAAGAGCACGCATCACTCAGTGTTTTAATTTTGTTGGAACGAAGGGAGTATGCATGGATAAGAAAGCGTGGAGAAAGCTCGTGAGGATTGATTAGTAATGGAGTTGTTTTTTAGCTCACTGCACAGTTGATTGCCTACCTGTAAGGGAACAGCCTGATTAGGCATATATATAAAGTATTTTTCTAGCAAAATAAATAAATAAAATAATATACACATGATTAGTACGTTTGATGAGTGCTACAACATAGCTTAGTTATCACTCAGTTAACCATGGGAGTGAGAAAGGCTTTTAAAAATGCATTAATTTTTCTTTATAAAATGAGAGCTGTACTGAAATAATTTATAAAAAATTATGCTATAATATTACTAGTTCATCCCTGTGATTGAACTAATACTTGTGGGGGAGGGGGGTCAGGTTTGAACCTAGGTGCTTTCTGAAGTCCTCTAATATTTTATATTCATTCACTATCAATATGACGATACAACTAAATATCTAGAATTAGTTTTTGATAACCTAATGTTATAGTTCACGTCAAATACGCCTTATGAATTAATTAATTAAATCCTAAAAAAACACTTTTCTGCTCGTTGTAAGCTCTTCACATTTCTCTAGCCTACTGAACGAACCTTAGTTAAACCTAGTAAAAAGTCTGTGAGTTACAGAACAAGATTCTCTAAAGGCAAAGTTTCATTTTCTCAGAAGCTCAAGTCTATAATTAATCCTGGTAGAAAACAACTTCTAAGTACCTCTGACTAAAGCATGTTTTCCTTGTACATCTCATTTCAACGTGAAGATCTTAAAACAAGAGAACGCAGTGGAAACTCATGTAGATTTTTCATGAGTTGGGAAAGTCATACATTCTACAACAAGGAGCGGAAAAGAAAGTAAGAATTCTTGAAACATTAAAAGTGTGATTTTGGTAGCTCTGTTTACTTTTTGTGATTTGTAATAAAGTTTTTGTATCAAAGAATGTAATTGTGTCCTGCTCATCAACGACTGAGGAGTGAAAATAAAAGATGAAAGTCAAAACTCATTGATAGCAAAGTTTAGAGTTTTAATCAAAACCAGCCACCTCTGGGTTCAACATTTGCCAGCATCACTCCATATTGTTGAGCGTAATTTTACTCTAGGACCCTTTACCAGCCCTACATTTGATTATATCCTTATTAATTAATGTGTTATTATATAACGCTAGACAAAAATTATCCATCAGTAGTAACTTTAGGCGATAGTCAAAATTAAGTCTAGATTGTGTCACGTATTGTGAAATATATAACCTAAAATGTATTACATTATTTAAAGATTTGATAAATAAAGATAATCAAACAAAATAGTTGATCACTAATCTGCACTTGTATTATATTTAATAGCATAATATTATTTATTAGGTTCAAATTTTATGGATTGAAAATTTAACCCATTTTGTTAAAAAAAATATAGTTTCACTGAAGATTGTTTTGTAGTAAACATGACTATCATAAATATTAAATATATGATTTTTTATTAATCCATGATAGTTCAGATAGTAAGATTTAGTGCTGCCAAATTGATTGATAGAAAAAATTGGAAATGTAATTTTATTTTTGCACTGCCTCTTACTACCCGTTCGAGTTATACGCCTATGTACTAATTACACTAATGTGTTAGGTATTGGGATTATAAAAGTTTAATTTAGAGGAAGTGCACTGACATTTGTGTGAAGAGAAAGTGGAAAATCCTTTATGAAAAACATCCCTCAGTGCACCTGACCAGAATCAAACCCTTATCTTTCGGTCTTCAGCAGTCTAGTCTATTGAGAGAGTAGTGTCTTAAACTATGTGGTTACCGAAACATGTGAAAATATAATTAGATTATAAATATTCATGTACTGATTTTATTTATAAATTAAAATGGAGACCATTTTCAACCCTGATAATAGTTAGTTAAAATATGAAAATTGATAACAGGCATACCAAATTTTTGGCCCAAGGTCCATATGTGGCTAATGTATATCTATGAAATTTTGTGACCCACGGACCTTTTGATAATGCATCATATAATGAGGACCGATTCATATTTTTTAAAGTTGTAGCAATACAAAATTTATTGTTTAAGATATTTGGAAATTAGTCTTTATCTGGAAAAATATTTGGTGACCTGGCGGTCTAGGGGTAAGGTGTCAGACTTCTATGCTGGCGGCCGGGGTTCAATCCTCGGTCCCGGCAAAGATTTATCTGATTACTAAACCCTTCCTTCACCTCTGACAAGACATCTTGTGAATGTGAGGAATGCCAGGCCTCCACCGTGGTTCGGATTCCACGTTAAACTGTAGGTCCTTCATTTCATATCGCAATCACCCTACCATTACACATTAGCGTAAGTGCGTATAACCCGAACGGGTAGTAAGACGCGGTGCTAATAATAATAATAATATCTGGTAAAATCCGTCAAGTGAGATTGGTGTAACAAGTTTTGCCTCTTTACTCACCAGAGATCGACTATAAAAAAAAGTGTGTAGTTTTCTCACCAAATATGTGCAATGTTTGTTAGCCCTAGTTTGTTAGCGGTTGTTTTGTTTTATTTTATTAAATACACTTATAGGTGAGAGGCAAAGGCTTACGGACACACATTTGCCAACACTTATCTTGATTCACCACAAGATTTAAAACACATTCATGCTGCAAATATTTATTTATTACTATTTCTATAAAAATAAATAAAATTAGTTCAAAGTCTTAGCGTTTGAAGATTTTTAATATTCGTTTTGTAATAACACGGATTTTAAAATTTAGTTCTTCTATTTCAATTGGTGATAGGATGGAAATATTTAAATTCTGTTCTATTAATATTTTCAATTTTCAATGTGGCCCTTAAGATCAAATGAGTTTGACATATCTGATCTAGAGGGCTTACTATATCAATGTCATAGAATGTAGAAAAAATATCACTAGAGCTCTAACTGTAAATACATATTTGGTGTAAAAAATATTTATTAAAATAGTATAGGTTGAGTAAGAAGCATTAAAAAAACCTACTGCCTTGAAAATATATTTAAAACGGGTTTTATTATACCAACACCTTGCTCATTTGATAACGCTTCTGCCTGTTCAAATGAGGGTTTCAGCTTCTATTCCTGGCATGGCCGATAAATTGATCACTGGAAAAATAGGGGCTTTCCTTCTCAAATTGATGAATTAACTTCTAGGGGACTTTGTGTTGTGTTAGTTTTATACATTTTTTTTTAGCACCACGTCGTACTACCCGTTCGGGCTATACGCTTATGTACTAACTACGCTAATGATCTAGGGATAAAGATTTTAGAACTAAGAAGAAGGTTATCCACATTTTCATGAAGAGAGAGTGGGAAACAATTTAGTTAAAATCACACTCAGTACACCCAACCAGGATCGAACCACGATCTCCCCGTCGTTGGCAATCCAATCTATTGTGATAGTGATGCCTTAAATCATATGACAACCGAAGTGGGTGATTCTATAGTTAAGCTAGTTTATAAGTCATATATGATATAACCTGTTGGTTTAGAAAGTGCACGCTAAGTACTTAGGGTTATATATAAACCATTATTTGGTTTGGCTAGAGTTAAATAAATAAATAAATAAAATACATTTTACTCAATAAGAAAACGCGAGTTTCTTCTCCATTCATAAATATATCTTGTATATTAAAAAAAAGTTTATGCAAGGGTGGTCAATAAAGCCCATTAACAGCAAGATAAACAAAACTTCCTTCATAAAAAAGGAATACAAGCCATGCTTGGGAACCTAGGCCCCTGTGGCTAAGCACAACGTAAACAGCTTACGACGACACACTACAGGACAAGCTTTCTTCATTGTCATAGAAATTGAATATGAGATCGAAAGGCAGATATAGAGGACTAAAGAGCCCCTATGTATAAGCCATTACACGTACCATAGTACTAGGAACATGAGCTCTCGGAATGTTTACTTTCGATAACGTTGCAGGTGATCTATTTTAGAGACTGCTTGCTTGCTTGGCTTTGGCCAATAACTCCATAGAAAACGAGCGTGAGGGGCAGTAGAAATGTAGGGCTGTTTAGTCGATATATGAGCGGTCATGAAAACATCGCATGGCACTTAACACCTGGAAGGGCCAACTCCCACAATACACTGCTCAAATAAGATTTACAATTATTGTTTAAAGAAGTTATTGGCAAGTTATAGTTTTGACACAGATGAAGTGAGCCGGTACAAAAGTGTGTCTTTTAAGGGTTGTTTGAACGTCCACACACAACATACTCACTTTTTTTCCCACCGCAATCTGCTTCGGTGGTTGCTTAGCTAGACTTCCAATGACAGAGAGATTGGGGTTTGAATCTTGTTTGGATGCACTAAAGTTGGTTTATACAAAATAGCTCATCCCTATATCTTCACGCAAACGCTGCTACATTTCCTTTAAATTCAACCTTCCTCATCCTTAGATAATTAACGTGATTAGTACATATGCGTATAGCCTGAACAGGTAGTAAGACGTGATGCTAAAAAAATAAAATAATTTCATCGCGTCTTACTACCAATTCGGGCTGTACTTTAAGGTACTCAGGTACGCTAATGTGTTAAAGATATGGAAGTTTGAATTTAGAGGTGCACCAGAGTTAAAAGTCATTTAGTAAAAAATACATATCAGGATTCCCGTGTTCTATCAATGTCTATGATAGCTTTATTGTTCTATTAAAGTGATTATTAATATTAAATGAATACTACATTTATTAATTCGCTGATTTATCGAGTTACGTAATTGAGATAATATACATAGCACCACGTCTTACTACCCGCTTGGGTTATACGCTTAAGTCCTAATTATGGGTTATGAATTGGGAAGGTTGACTTTAAAAGGAATGAGCCTGCATTTGCGTGGAGGTAGCGTGGAAAACAGTTTAGGAAAACCACTCCTAGTTCACCCGAGCGAGATTTGAACCTAGATCTCCCCGTCCTCAGCAGTATAGCTCAACACGAAACTAGCGCATCAACTAACTACGCCACCAAGGTGGTTAAATTAGATAATAATAATAATAATAATAACTTATAACTTTATAACGTTATGAATGGGTGTGCCTGTCACACATATATTATGTTTGCCTGCAGGAAATAGGAATGATTAATTAATCCACGTGATGCTTGACCACCAAGACGTGATTCTGAGTGTTTAATGCACCTTCGTACCGATTTACTGTCAACAAGCGAGTGTCCTTACATATATTCCATTCACCGTAGGAATTGACTTCTGAAAGGCCTTTTTCCTTACCATAAATCTACTATATAGTAGGATATTGGATAGGAAAAAAGACCTGTCATAGAGTAATTCCTACCGTGAATGGAATATACTTGGCTCGTGGGATACATTTCAATTCCCGTGGATCTTCAGGAAGGCTCCACCAATAAATAGTAAGTCAGCTCTGGACGATTTATCTTTTACAAATAATCGTGTCAAAGACTACATTTTCACTTAAGAATTATCGTATCCCAATGTATGGGGATATTCTTTAAAAGGATAGTATTTTAACCAAGTGTTTTATGTAGGGGACATAAATAACTACTAACAGGACACATTTGTTTATATGAGTGGCAAATCTCCTTGTACTGCGTGATGAAACTAAAGTGAAAGTAATGGACTATAATTTTTATATTGCTGACTATAATTCTATAAGCTGGGAGATGATACTACAAAAACGTTAAGCACGCTACGGACATGCCATATTGTACCGTTTGGTGACCCCTGGCCCACTGCAGGGTTTTTAAAGACCCGATGAAGTGAGTGACCTTTTGACCACCAGTGCGAGTCTTTCTTTAGAATTTACATAAGCCCCCCTAAGTACCCAGTTAAATGAAAACTATTTCATGACAACTTGTAAAAGTCACATTATAAGATTATATACAAATAAACTTAACACACACTTTGACACTGTTATCATGGGAAGACAGGAGTTTAACTTCAATTAAGGTGGTTTAACATTATATGATTTTAAATGTTATTTTATTAACTTATTTAAATATATATAATTTATTAAAATATAGTTTTTTAATCCTATGTCCTCAAGTATAAAATGTGGACAAGCCGAACAGAAAATAATAAACACACCAGTAAAAATATGTGTTTCAGATAATATGTATAATGTTACTAAACAAAACAGATCGCTTACGAATATAGAGCTAAACCCTAAAGGTTAATGGAGCAATAACCTTTAAACTTCCACCAACACAGTTATCTTCTAAAATGGTAAACTAAGTATGGTATAAGGTCAGAGGTTAGTCTATTCTCAAACTGTAAAACTTTCTTAATTCATTTGAATAAGGAAGGGACAATTTGAATGAACGAGCAGTTAAGCTAATGCCTCGATAAATTACCACCAAATTCTTTAGCCAAAATTCATCGAACGAAACATTTACTTGAAACTTTTTAATTACCCGTAAAGCTGGTTCAGCGTTAACGCTTTCGGATCACTTTATCTCTTAACCGGGAGTTTGGAACTTGAGTTCAAACCCAAGTCATGTGCATGCCAAAATATCATTCTTACTTTGACGAATGCTTGCACATTTTCTCTAACGAATGGGTGAGTGTTAAGATAACCATTTTGGATGTAATTCCTCAGTACAAAACAAATTGGAATGGACACATCCTTAGGAGAAACTGTCTTCTGCACGACGAAATAGAAGTAAAGAAGAAATTATGGGGTCTGAAGGAAGAGGGAGAAGACAAGGCGCATTGGCGATCTAAGTTAGCTGACAAAAGGAATGGATCTGTCGTAAGATAGAACACATAATAATAATTATTATTACTGCAATGAGAAATTCTTAAAACTAGAATGGAAATAGTAAACTATACAATTTCTATTTTTAAAAGATTATCTATGTCTCACGTGTAATCTGTGTCCAAGTTATATTAAAGCTTAGAAATATAATATCACATCCTTCAAGACTTATCAAACTTAGCACGGTGGTCAATATTATTCTTCTCTGGTATTATAAGCCAAAGTCTTAGATAATAGTGCTTTGTAATAACCTCAAAATTATGATAATCAAATTATACTATTTAAAACTGTCAAAAATAAGTGTTTTACAGTAAATCAATAAAATAAAATGTCAAAAAAAAAAATGAAAAATGAAATTGTAATTTATTTAAACTAAACTTTGTAAAAGTATAATGCTCTACTAGCATGTGTTTACAAATATTATTTAATGAATTCATCAATCACTACTCAATGTTATTAAATGTGGCTGAAATTTGAGGAAAAAAATAACATAAAGCTATTAGAGTAGTTATCTAAATAGCTTAAAGTGTAATTAGAAATAATTAGCTAAAGGCTCCTCGTTTGATTCCTAGCATGGTTTTAAAATTTATAGTTAGTAAAACTTTGGTTTCGTTTTTCACAGTGATGAATTAACGTCAGAAGATGGAGGTTTTTTTATGCATGTTTTAAATTTAGGTTATTTAGGTTATTATAATTAGTTGTATTAGAAAGTGCATGACCTAAAAACTAATCCTTCCTGGTAAAATGGCTCAATTGTCTGACCTTGTCCTCATGCCCCATATGACGTGGCCCATTAGGCGACAATTAATGTCAACCCCTCATTGGATCTCGGTGACCTGGTGGTCTAGGGGTAATGTGTCGGACTTCTGTGCTGGGGGGCCGGGGTTCAATCCTTGGTCCCGGAGTGGTCTAGGGGTAAGGTGTCGGACTTCTGTGCTGGGGGGCCGGGGTTCAATCCTTGGTCCCGGCACAGATTTATCTGATTGCCAAACACTTTCTTCAGCTCTGACAAGACGTGTATTAATCACAACTTGTGAATGTGAGGAATGCCAGGCCTCCACCATGGTTCGGATCCCATGTTAGACTGTAGGTCCTCCATTTCATCTCACATTCACTCTACCATTACATATTAGCGTAAGTGCGTATAACCCAAACGGTTAGTAAGACACGGTGCTAATAATAATAATAATAATAATAATAATAATAATGATTGGATCTCAACCTTCTGGGCAAGCATACACTTAACTTGGTCATTTGAAGGTTATTTCCAATCAAATGTTAAAATATCACTGACTCTTTAATGAGATTAGAAAAAAAAAACTTTTCTAAGTTTTCCCTTTCTCACTGGTGAGTTGAGTGTCAAGTTAGTGTTGCATTTGTTCAAGTGTTCAGTTTATTTGTTAAGTCGTGCCCTGATATAATCATTTGGTTCAGAAAGTGCACTTACTGTATCGGTGCCACTGGGTATATAAACAACACCAAGTTCAGTTCGGAGCAGTTCACTTGGATATGTCAAATTTTAAACATCATAATCCTAGCTCAGTCGATAATATGGGTTTCTAATAATCTTGATGTCACCGGTTGGATTCGAATTGCGTTCAACACTGTTCCGCGTCAGTGATCACATAGGCTAAGGCATCAATCTCGTAATAGCCTGGACTTCCAATGTCAGGGAGATTGTATTCCAAATCCCGGTATTAATGAACTGAAGCTTGTTGTTCCTAAGTGGTTTCCTCCTCTCTCTTTGCCAATGTGAGTTAACTTACTCTGAACTCAACCTTCATCATCCTACCTGAACGAGTAGTCATAAATTGTACTAAAAGAAAAATCAAACGCCTGCATCAGTGGCCGCAAGATCTATGGCGTCACTCTCGTAATATAATAGACTGCCAATGACGGAAAGATCGGGGTTCGAATCCTGTACGGGTGTACTGAGAGGCTATTTTTCAAAATGGTTTTACACTCTCTATCCACGCAAATGCCAGTACACCTCCTCTGAACTCAACCTTATCCATCCCTAGTACATTGATTTAATTAGTACAAAGGCATAAAGCCCAAACGGATATTAATATACACTGTTAAAAAAAATTAAACCCAAACAAATCCTTCATCAAATGAAATTGTATATTATACGTGGGTACAAGTATTACACGCGTTAATAAGCTATGTGTTAAAATACTTAAAAAGTAAACCATAGAAATCGAAGCTGATATGAGAAGCTTGTTTGTTCTAGCTTGAAAGGTCGTGGATCAAGCTCAGATTAGAATTAATTGGGATCAGTTGAATGGTTGGTGTTAATAGCCTCAGCAACCCCATTGTCAAATTATTCTAACTCTAGGTAAATTTTGGTCAGGGAGGGAGATTTTTTCCCACAATACTAACAACATATATTTTTCCTACACCACTTTTTACCAGCTGTTTGGGTTACACGCATGTATATTAATTATAATACTGTGTTAAGGACGAGGATGGAATAGCTTAGAGTAAATGTACACACATTTGAGTACAGGGGATTTAAAAAAAAACATTTAGGAAACAAAAACCCACACACAGCCAGAATTTGAACTCCAACTTCTCCATCATTAGCATACCAGACTCAATGATATTGGACCTCTGTGCTGGTAAACCATTTGTTACTCTTGATGTGTTTTTTAGTATTCTGGTAAAAATTATTCCCTCCTCTACCATCATTTGCCTGGAGGGGATTGGAGGGGATTGGAGGGGATTGAACCACAATCTTATGAGTTAGGTAATGAACATGCTTTAATCTACACCCTGTTTGATTTCTATAATTAGATGACTAAGGCGTAACGACATTATCTTATACGACCCTTAAATTTATATAGTAAAAGTAATACGTTATTCTATTAAAAAACCAATAGCAATAATATTTCATAACTGTTGGATTTCAATGTATTTCATCACTCTATCTTCTTTGTAAGTAATCAAGTATGTATAATGTATAATGATATTAAATAAATAATATATTGATATTTCATGATTGATTTCAATTTGAATCTAATAATAGTTCACACTCACATACCCGCGAATAAGAGACTGGTCATGGTTAATAATAATAATAAAACCCAGAATTTTACGATCGTCAAGACGGGTTTGTACAAAGGATAATATTAGGGTGCCATCAATTTAGGTATATAATATTCGTTTTATTAGAGAAACAAACTTCTTAAAGCTTCTAACCAAATAATTTGGTCATAAAAGCTAACCAAATAATTTGGTCATCAAAGCTAGCACAACGGTAATAAACATAAAATTAATAAGAGAAATGCAGTTTATCTGATAACGCGAAAATTATATAGCTAAACTGATGGCATGCAATAAAAACATTTTAAAGGCGTGCTATCTTCTATTCACATCAGGAGTAACAAATGGTTCTCCTGTTAGTATTCCAGAAACCTCCCTCCCCCTTCTAACCCAAATAGAACGTTTCGTGCATCAATTTCATCCCCTCCATTGTGGATCTAAGGACGACCACGTTGATCCTATTGAGTTGGTGTCGAAACGAGAGTGGTAAGGAAATGAGGAGTAGATGAGGTTAGAAGGAAAGATAGAAAAAAGTAAAAGAATGTGTAGACATAGTCAGAGACAGAACGAGATAAAGAGCTGCTGGTGTATCTGTAGCATCCAGCCGTCACTTTCCCAGACCCGTCTTACCCCTCTTTAAATAGGGGCGGAGGGAGGTAGTCGTAGTGTTGTCTTAACCGGAACTTACTCGTCCGTTGTTGGCCCTGTTTTGTTATCTCTTCTCCTGAGAAGTTCCACCACCCGCCTTGCTAAACCACATTGCACACGGGTAATGGAAGGAACAAAGAAATATTTTTTTTCTAAAAATAAATAAATATTCTTTTGTACTGTGAACTGCCTATTATTAGAATGGATCTAATTAATTAGATTTTATGACTACTCTTTACAGATAACTTTTTTATATATGTTTTAAAACCTCAAATTTGACTAAGCGAGAGTGTGAACCACTTTATTATTTTTTGGCAGATGGAGTTGGTGTTAGTATTCAAGTTCTCTTACTAGTCCTTTTTTTTTTTTTCAAGTTTAAGAAGTTTCAACTCTACAAATAGTGAATACACAGTCTAGCTTCGTAAATTCTCTTTTACATTCTCTGAGATATTGTAAGCTAATATCATTATTTTTGTTTATTTTGTTTCATTCAAATTAAAGCAGATAAAGGCTATGTATCTTAAAGTTATAATTTATTTAGTGTTTACTGATTGAATGTTCCACCCAAAACTATCTACTTTGAATATTACGTAAATCTACTCACCTTGTTTAAAACCAAAATAGACACAGTAGTGAAAAGTGATATGTATCAGAACTAACAAATATATCTAATTTGAATTGTTAATAGCTCCCTTTCTTGTTTTCCATTTTGCATTCGTAAATTTCCTTTTATTTTTCTTTCCTCTTATTACTCTATCTTGAGGCCTTGTACGCTACCATTAGTAGATTAATTTTTCTTTCTAAATTAAGTTTAGTTCATCTTAAACAAATAGGATAGTTGTTGATAATTGACAATTCATCCACAGGTTTCGCTCAAATAGTTAGTCCAACCATTAGTATATTTTTGTTAATATTACGTGAAAATGAAAATAGGTAAAGGGTCTGTCTATTGTAACTTTTGAATAATTGAAGAGTAATAGTGAAAGAGGGGTAAAGTAACACAATACCCATTTTCCAGGACAACTTTTATATCTCAAACCTCATAAGGACCAGCAAATAAATATTTTTAATTAATTTAAATATAATATAAACCTCTTTTATTCATAGTCTAAAGTACATAGGAAAAGTCTCATGATTGTCTAAGAGATGACAGCATAAGCTCAATTTGAGCTAAAATCGGACTTTCCCTCTTTTTCCCATGTACCCCCCAGATATATTTATTTTTCCTTATTTGTTATTGCCTCTATTTCTTCATTCCCTACCCTCTTTATTCGCATGTTAATGAAGTACATATTGGGATGGACGAGGTATAAATATATGAATCTATAACTTTTAAATTTTATTTTGAATAAATGAATTTTATTTAATTTTATATATATCTTTTTGTTTGTTATAGTATTGGGTACCAACTACCAACCTCTTTTATTTCCTGAGGTTCACAGATTTTTATGATTAAATAAATTTATCCCCAGAAACTGCTCATCTGTAAGACGAAAATCCCCATTCTCTCAAGAACCCTTGATCTTAACTAAAATTTTAACTTAATTTGAACACCTACAAAATGGACTGCATACTTTCCTGGAGCAAATATTTATTCTCGACATGGACATCCAACCTAATGAAACTATCTATAAATGGAATAGAATGCTTAAAAAACAATGTAAATTAATATTATAAATAAATTATACGATTACAATTTTAGTGTGTATGTAATTATTGTTGAAGAGAAAAAAATCCTTTAAACTAACCCTACCTAATAAGGCATGCCTCCTATGTTACAAAATTTATAAAAGTATTGTTGGGGCAGTTTTTTAAAAAAAATGTAAGATTCTCACTTGAATTGTGATGACAAAATAATAGTTATTAATAATGATACATAAATAGTCTTTTGGATGAAATAACACCAGGTTTGAAATATTTGTATAGTATGTTAAAATAATGAGTTCTTTAAAAACGTAATTTAAATTCTAGTAATTGGATGATGATAGATGATAAATTCCGTCTCACACAATAATGTAGACTGATGATCTCTGGTAAAAAAATCTATATTTTTCCTTTTTATTTGCTTATATTTTATAATATCTTCATGAAAACTCATGTTTATTCTTCCTTGAAGGTCATCCCTTACTTTTGACATAGTTTTTATTGTTAAATTGATAATTAACTCTGTAAAATTCAATATTAAAGGACGACCCAAACTGGGTCCTTCCTTATTTTTTTTACAATTTTTTCGAGTCAACAAAACAAATAACCTAACAATCCACTAATATGTTCTTTCGTTTTTAAAATAATTTCCGGCCTAGGAGAAAACTAGTTGCCAAGATTTGTAACAAAATAAAAAATCTTGACTCTTTAGACAGTGAAAGTATTATTATAAAAATAACTTAATATCATAATTTGACAAATAAACATAAATCATCTTTAAAATTAATTTATATTTCGCACATGTCCACATATGTGGTTACGCAAAATAAACGTCAAGATCTTTTAGTTTGATTTGCTAGTGTTGGAAAGTTTGGTATTTAGATCCCGGTTGAGTGTACAAAAGGTGATTTTCCTTACATGGTTTTACATTATTCCTCCCCATAATTACGGTTATATTACCTCTAAATTCTACCTTACCCATTCCTTAACATAGATTCAGCCCGAATGAGTAGTAAGAATCTGTACCAAACAACAAATTAAATAATGCGGGACTTGAGAGTTCTATACACCTAAATGTAGTTAAGACTAAACATCTAATATAAATAACAAACGCAAATATCACAAACAATTTAACGCATTAATTTTGTATTATTCTCTATTATGTATAGTGCATTTCCTTTCAAGTCAGGATCCTTTCCCCATTTTCAAGTGATGTAAGGTGTTACATCTTTGTCTTCTACATCTTCAAAGGTTCCTTGGTATTAAGTACATGGTAGATGCCATTTCTATCAGGAACTCCAAGATCAAAGAGAAAGAAATGTAGTGAGTGGGAAGCAACCAAGCAATAAAGGAACTACTAAGGCAATGTTTTTCTCAATTGTTTGTGGGATAATTTGATTCCTACCCCATTGGGGGAATTTATTCAATTTAAAAGTAAAATAAAATAAAAGCCAAGTTAATTAAAGTGTATATAACAAGATAGAATCAGATAAAGCCAACAAAAAAACTCCATTTAATGTTGTTAAATAATCCAATTTCATTCAAGACAAACATTTTCAATTATGTCTCTTTGAGAAGATTTAAGATGCTCTGTTTTGAAAAAACAACATAAGCTAGAACCATTGCTATAAGCCTAATTATCGTAGGAAGAACAGTATCTGATGCTTACTAAAATTGATAAAACAATTTAAATATATTCATACATCAAGCTATCTGAGCTGTAGCTTTTTATCGATATTATTAATAAGTTACCTATAAAATAACACAAATATGGTAAAATGTTACGAATGTGGGCCGCAAAGAGATATGTTTGAATTTTCTAAAACTTTCTTCCAATCAAAATAAGGGTATATGGATTATTATTATTTTTATTATTACTTGTACTTTTATACTTTTCAGTGCTGGCCTGTCATGGGTCTCACGACTTTTGGCCAGTACTATAATAATTGAAATTGAAATTATTATTAGTACAATTTACTTCCTTTTCTACAAATAATCAATTTTAATTTATATGTATAATACGTATAATTAATTGATAAGCAACATAATACCATAGCTGTTTATAATCTAGTTATTCAATTTATCATTGCTTAACATATGGTTAAACCTGCCCTACTGTCCTCTCCACATTTATAAATAACCTCTTTATGCATCATAAGGAAGTTTAAAATTGTATTACTAACTTGTACCAAATTTACTATTTGGTAAATTGGTCTTGATTGTTCATGCCCTCTGGTATCTAATCATGAAAGCTTAAAACTACGTAATATTACAAACAGGTTCCCAACATCTAACCAGGTAACTATTATTATTATTATTATTACTAGCACCGCGTCTTACTACCCATTCGGGCTATACGCACTTACGCTAATGTGTAATGATAGGGTGATTGTGAGATGAAATGAAGGACCTACAGTTTAACGTGGAATCCGAACCATGGTGGAGGCCTGGCATAACCAGGTAATCAACCAGGTGGTTGTCATCTATCCAGGTAATTAATCAGGTGGTTTTCTTATACCCATGTAATTAATCAGGTGGTTTTCTTATACCCAGGTAATTAATCAAGTGGTTTTCTTATTGCCAGGTTATTAACCAGGTGGCTGTTATCCACCCAGTTAATTAATCAGGTGGTTTTCTTATACCCAGGTGACCTGGCGGTCTAGGGGTAAGGTGTCGTACTTCTATGTTGGCGGCCGGGGTTCAATCCCCGGTCCTGGCATAAATTTATCTGATTACCAAACCCTTCCTTCACCTCTGACAATACATCTTGTGAATGTGGGGAATGCCAGGCCTCCACCGTGGTTCGGATTCCACGTTAAACTGTAGGTCCTCCATTTCATCTCACAATCACCCTACCATTACACATTAGCGTAAGTGCGTATAACCCAAACGGGTAGTAAGACGCGGTGCTAATAATAATAATTCTTATACCCAGATAATTAATCAGGCGGTTTTCATCTACCCAGGAAATTAATCAGATGGTTTTCTTATACCCAGGTAATTAATCAGATGGTTTTCTTATACCCAGGTAATTAACCAGGTAGTGGTCATATACCCAGGTGATTAATCAGGTGATTGTCATCCACCCAGGTAATTAATCAGGTGGTTTTCTTATACCCAGGTAATTAATCAAGTGGTTTTCTTATAGCCAGGTTATTAACCAGGTGGTTGTCATACACCTAGGTAATCAAACAGGTAGCTGTTATCAACCACACACCGTTAACCCTGAAAGATGGCAGTCTAGACTTGACGGATGACACAATGACACAATCTTATTAGCTATACCACAGTAAGCTTGCTTCCTTACCGGGTAAATGAAGGGTATATCCAAAATGGTAATAACGTAGAACTAAAGACGATTCTTGGAACGAGCCGAGCTAGAGCGACCGAAATAAGTTAGTTTTTTTTGGTGAATTTGTCACGTTTATTTGGAACACAACATTTTGTAGCATATAGTTTCCGTATCTATTAATACAAGAAAAAAATTACATATTACGTAAAATTTCTAGTCCATTCACCCTAGAAAAATTATAGTTCTACATCTTTGGTCTACACATGTTGACCTCAGTAGTCTTGGGGTAAAGTGCTCGTCTCATGAGCCGATATTCGTGAATTCAAATCCAGCCAAGGGGAACGGATTTTTCATGAGTGATAAAAACCCGTCGCACAAGTTTTTTCAGATGGGAAGTAGAGCAGTAGTTCCCATGTCATGTAAATTAATCCTGGAAGGTATGTGAAAATAACTTTTACGAAGTGGTTGATACACCCTTTCACGCTCGCTAATAGAAATTCAGTACGGAAGGCAACGGGAAACCGTATGAACTCCCCCTAATACAAGGGATATCTACCAGATGGGGCAGATAGCATTAACCAGCTGAAGAGCTGAGTGCGTGCCCAGATACGGATGGAAAGTGAGCACATCAAACCAGTCTTCGGGATGATGGCTAAAGAAGAAGATCTACATATAATATGCCAATGACAAACTACACGAAGACTTGAATTGTTTGTATAAAGTTGTTAAAGGCATATATGCTACACGAACAATTTCTCAAGCACAAAAGTTTCCTTTTGCGGCTACCAGCTCAGATTGGTATAAACCTAGCCTCCTGGCGTAGTGGGACATTCAGTGGACATTAGTGACAAAGCTATGAAGTATTTTATCTTTAATAATACTACAACTTTACAACGATAAGTTATTTCGTATCTAAAATACTTGGGGAGAAATGATCAAAACCGGAAAATTTACCCTATGTAAGGTAACCTCAAAGTCATGTTCATGAAAACATAAAAATTGTCATTTTGTTTATAAAACTATATCTAGACATTGTTTTATAAACAAGATGACAATTCTCATTTTAGGAGATAATTTCAAGATAATCAATTTGTTTCTCTTTTTGCCGTTCAGTAAACTACCATTAAAATTAGTGTTAGACATCTAATGCCAAAAATTCCTTGGGGGAACCTTATGAACCCCCCAGATACCAACTTCTAGCCAAATTTGTAAAATAGTTACGGCTTCATCTGGAGGTACAGACAGACGGCATCGTGAAAACCACCCTTTTTTTTTGTTTCGGAGGGTAGTGAAACGTCACATTTAGCCAAATTTCAAGTTCGATTTTTTCTTTTATGATAACAATATTTTCTCGTCAAGGTGTCAAGAGAAATTAAAAACAAATAATTGTAAAAATGCATTAAAATGTTATTAAAAAACGGTGTATTTGTTTGTCTTTTGTGAAACGTGTGAAACTCGGCAAAACTGACTATATATTTTTTCAAATCAAGGTGGTTAAAATAATTTTAATTTCTGTAAATGTTATATTAAATAAACAAAAAATTAGGTTGATAGACAATAAATACAATTAAACATTAGATATGAATTTCTATTAAATCTATTTTAATTATTTTAGCTTAATTTTTTTCCTTTTGAGTAAAACATCAGATCATTATTAATTGAGTATAAAAACAAATAACATGGACCGTAGTAAATCTATATAATTTAACATTTATCTCATCTATTTTAATCCTAATTAAAATGTAATTGTTTCCTTTCTTACTCACATTGTTGTGTAAGTGTACTTCAATATTGTAAAAACAAACGTATGAATTTGGGCAATTAATTTTTCGCAATTGTCATTGTGTTCCGTGAGTACTATTAGGTTTGTAAATATAAATAAACACATATGTTATTCTCTCCCTAGTAGACTACTGTTTGCAGCACTCATTACAATCACACACATATATTTTAAATTTAAATAAAACGGACCAAAATAAATTCGATTTAATTCTGTTTGTATTCGACGCTTGATGGCGTGGCACTTGCGCCATTACAATACAATTTACGACGCTACTAGTAATAGTAGCAGAGAGAATGGCCACCAATGGACGACCCCATAATTCTTTTTACAAAACGACTGCCTCAATTGGAACTACTTCGTTCATTGGTTACCATAAAAATGGTCAGTTAAATAATGTTGCTTAGTTGAAGGAGGCTCGTAATTTATGTATTCCATAATAAACATCTGTTGACCTCAGCGGTCTTGGGGTAAAGTGCTCTCCTCAGGACCCGATGTTCGTTTGTTCGAACCCAGATGAGGTCTACGAACTTTTCTGTAGAGATAAAAATCCGTAGCACAACTTTCTTCGGAAGGGAAGTAAATCCATCGGACCTATGTCGATTTCAGCATCTAAAAGAACCGGGAAGGTATGTGAAAATACCTTTCCAGCAAAATTGGCAGGCCCTTTTACTCTTGCTATTATAAATTCAGTGTGCAAGGCAATGGGGAAACAACATACTTCCTGAACTCCCCAAATACATGGGTTCCCTACCAGAAGGTTTAGGTAGTACTAACCAGCCGATGGGATGGATGCATGCCCAGCTCCGGATGAATAAAAACTACATCAAACCAACCTTTGAGATTTGACTTGATGAAGAATAAACACCTAGTAATTAAATTACCTTTTATTTTCATACAAATTTTGATTATGGATTCTTAGAATAAATTAAAAATATAATCGCAATTCAACAAATTTTCATTTCCATCGGAAATTGATAAAAATATTGATAAAATCTCTTTACACTCATTCTTTACTCTGAAAGATATCGGATTTCTTATTGTATTACTACTATTAATTATTCTAATACTATTATAACATTATATTCTAGGAGTCCCTGGTAAATTTACACCTGCAAATTCTCATGTAACTCCTATTCATATCCAACCATAATGATATCTTTTGTTTGTTTATGCAATTTTACAATCTATTCTTCATAAGTTAGCTGTATTAATTTTATCAACTTACATTTAATTTAGTTTACCTTTTTATAATACAACGTCATTTTAAGGGCCCCTTTCACTAACTAAAGCCTATATAGGTAGCTTATGACTGTGATTAAGTGTAATTTAAAACACAGTAGTGTTTCTACAACTTTAAAGTAACTGCTATTTAATTTACGTGACACTTAGGTTAATAGCACAAAATCAAGCCTTTAAAGGGTTTTAGAAATCTTACATATTGTAAATGTTGTAAAAATTGTGTCCATAAAGTTAAAATACCAAGTTGAAGCTACACATGATATAGTTTAAGAACAAGGAATAATTATTTTGAGGGAAAATATGAAATTAACTTTTGATAAAATAGGTTCAATTGAAAAGGACGCTTTATACATGATATCCTTAGTTATTAAGCCTATATTGATTATTATATTAATTTATTTTTGCTACTAGTTTTACAAATACAAAATTATAAAAATCAACATATAATCCACCTTAAATAATA
The DNA here is from genome assembly GCA_902141375.1 of Timema poppense. NCBI lineage: Eukaryota > Metazoa > Arthropoda > Insecta > Phasmatodea > Timematidae > Timema > Timema poppense. The sequence goes on from CABFOV010001412.1 coordinate 116,190, forward strand.
TATTTAAAAAAAATCTGAATAACTGTTTCTGTTGACCCCTCACATAAACCTGTTTGTCATTTTGCTAGAACAGGTTGAGAAGGATTTTTATTACAGGGAAGTTTAGGAGTCACTTAATTGGTGTTAATTAAAACTTTTTATTTTGATAAAACGTTGATAAAGCCATCCGCTAAAGTATTTGTGATTTTCAACAAAAGAACATCAATGGTAAAAACTAAATAAAATAATACACATATTAAATATGGATAATATATTCATTAGAGCGATTCACAAGTAAACACAACCATTTTAAAGTTTTAATCCATTCCCTGATAATATTTTATAAAAATGGTTGGAAATAATTTAATAATATTAATATAATGTTCTTCATTACATTATTAATAATATGTTATTTTGTTTGCCCGGCATTTAATTAAATATACAAAAAAAAATTGCTATTAATTCTGGTTCAAACATAATATATAGAATATTTATGTATGCATAACTACTATATTTACATACTATTTAATAAACTGTATGATAATTACTAAACTGAAATTACTTCCGAATAAACAAATAAATACAGCATGAGCCGTTCAATCGTCATTACCAGCCTCATTAATGTCAGTACTATTTACTTTTAAAATACCATTATTATAACCAATAATAGTTCTATATAATTAAATGATTCACATTCTCAAGATTACCTAAAAACCCCTTTAAAAATAAATAAAGCTTAAAAAGTTTTCAATGATAAATTAACTCGCTATGAATGCCAGTAAAATAGAGAAGCGTTTAAAAAAAGCGTGCTTTTTAATCATGTTTTTTCAAGCCAATCTTTAAAGAGTGGATTTGCTATGAAAGGTATTAAGGTCCATAAAATGACGTCATGAAGCTGAATAAAACACAAACAAAAGTTTGGAATAAAATAAAAACCGCAAACCGTTACCTTACAAATATTTAGTTCTTTGTATACTAAAGGTCAAATTGTATGGCCCGGTGGTTGTGTGACGTCATATGGTAATCGAATTATACGTGGTAAAGTGTGCCATATAGGAAGGTCGTACACTCTCACAAGCCCTTTCTGTTTACACAAGCAGATGGTTAAAAGAGGTAGAAGGGATATCACAAAGCAAGAGAATATTAAAATATCTTTATAGAGGAAAGAGCACACACATCAAACAACAGAATAAACTTTAGAGCTAACTGGGGCTGGTATGTTATTAGTGTAGTATGTAACAAACTGTCCCGTTCTAAGCGTAATCCAAGGCAGATAGGCACCTGGGGGTGAATTAATCAAATTTGGGGGCTAGTCCTCAAATTGATCTCGCCTGCTTTATAGCTCCCAAAGTGTCGGCGTGTATATTAAAATGCTTGAATACCCTAATGACAGTGAGTACTTTCTCTCATATATTTAATTAAGCTCAACCGTAGTGATATAAAAAGAGACAATTTGAATAAAATGCAAAAGCATTCTCATGAATATATAATTAATTAAAATAGGAGGCATTCAAATAATACTATTTAAAAACCAACCAAAAGTTTGCGTACGACCGCCTACCACAGATTAAACTTTGACCCTGTGACCAAGTTTCAGGTCATTCTAGATCTAGAACCCAGATCTAAATTTGGTCATTCTAAAAAATAAAAGAGAATGTAAACGTAGGTAATTATAAAAATATAGCNTAGATCTAGAACCCAGATCTAAATTTGGTCATTCTAAAAAATAAAAGAGAATGTAAACGTAGGTAATTATAAAAATATAGCCCATATGCAAAGTATGTCATTAAATACGGATGTGAAAGTAGGGAATATAACCTTGACGTTAAAGTAGGTCATTCTAAAAAGAGGAACAGGATGCGAAAATAGATCTTTTTTATAATATAATCCTGATGTAAAAGCAATTTATTCTAAAATTATAACCCAGTTTCAAAAGTAAATCATAGAAGCCGGTTGTTAGAGAAGGTAATATTAAAAATATATCCCGGATGTAAACGTAGGTAATTCTAAAAAATATAGCCCATATGCAAAGTATGTCATAGAATACGGATGTAAAAGTAGGTACTAGAACCCAGGATGTTAAAGTGGGTAGTAAAACCCGATTGTTAAAGTAGGTCATAGAATACGAATGTAAAATTAGATCATTCTAAAAATATAGCCCTGATGACAAATAAAGCCATAGAATCCGCATGTAGCTATCTACAAGGATGCCGATGTCATATGCGTGGTCGTTTTGCCCATAAATAGACGCTAAATGTAAGCAGTGATTAATTCATGAAGTACTACTTGATTGGATAGTTCGCCAAGTTGGGAAAGCTTATAAGAGGGATAATTTAACTATTATCTACTGTGATGGTATGGGATGTAGAGGCTACCCAGCTAATTATTGTCAATATACATATATTAACATTATTGTTTAGCACTGCGTCTTACTACCCGTTCGGGCATATATTAACAAAATGCACAAATAATAATAGATGTGTTGATATTATATGAATAGTAAATAATATTGTTATGTTTCAATTGATGAAATCATTAGTGATGCCATGGATGTGTTTAGCCTTGTGTACCGCCCTCCTTCTCCTCTAATGGACAAGGGCAGGGGCACATATACATAAACTAAAGAGGGTCAAATATAAACAACAAATGATTAAATTGCAGAAGAGCA
>CABFOV010001413.1:0-32732 GCA_902141375.1 Timema poppense
GCGCACCTCCCCTTATCTACAAGCTATTACCCTTTCCATTAATTTCTCCGCCGCGCCTTAGTATACTGGGTTTAAGCCTACTTATTATATATCTATGTAAATAATTTAGTAGCTTTTAATAAATTAAGTATTTGAATTGAATAATATACAGAAGAAAGATTGCAGTGTTGCCACACCGTTTACATAAAGAAATCTCGTAAACCTGAGGAATATTTCTGAAGATGTTTAGTTATGTAATCCCAGACATCTTTTTCCAGTACCCGATACAAAATACATTTAATTAAAACTGCTATATTAGTTCCTCGAACCTTTTTCAAACATAAATATTTCGTTTTAAATGTAAAGTAATGTATATCTCCTACGCTTGAGTCTGTATTTAAAACGCATTTGCAAACTAAAACTGGTGCTACTACCAAATTACACAAATGTTTCCATATTAGCTTCTTTTTTTTGTTAGTAGTCGCGATGATAGTGGGTCGTACACAAGGTTTATTTGTACTGAAATCAGTATGGAAACATCGAACAGGTGTGGGGGCATCCTAGAACACTGGGATGGTTAGCTGGCTGGTCTCATGGTGGTGTTGGAGCGCTGGACCATTAAGAGACCACGGGTCAAAGAACTGGACCAGCTTTGGTTCCCAGGATGATGAATCAATCTCGCCATGGTCCAAAGGACGAGTGAAAACTGCTATGGCTACTCTCACATTCATCACTCAGTATACAAGAGCTGTAACTACCTGCTTTATAGAGGGATTCTGTTAGGAAGAACAGTAGCAACTAGACTGTTAGCTCATATTCTTGTAAAACAGAGGTTCATTGTTTGCATAATTAAATATGTAAACGTACTAAGCACACGTGTAAATCGTGTTTAGATGTTGTTTTAGCTATAGGCTAATGTATTAGGAGTTGAATTAATTGTTGGCACTATGAGTGAAAATATATTTTCAGATGTTGTCTGATTTTCATTCATTATTATCTGCTGAACAATTATATGTAAATTGTATGGTCAAAATGTTATGGGAACTTAATTATTTTTAATATAAAACATATTATTCACATTCGCTTTTCAACCAATATTAGCATTGATATTATTATTGATATTAGCAAAGCTGTTAAACAAAGTAAAATAAAGTTTCACAATTTATTTAATTGGTATTACCATATTATATTTTATATCTACTGGTCTACTATATCTAGTGGTCAGAGTTCCTCACTACAGATCCAGAGCTTCCAGTTTCGATTCCCAACGCTTGCAGATTTTCTGTAAAATAGTGTGACTGGAACGGGGTCAGCTCAGCTTCGGGTGGACAAATGGGAATCTACTTGAATGAAAAAGTAGTGACTCCAATCTATAAAACCAAGATTAGTGGCTGGAGGGTTCATTGTGCTGACCCCCTGGCACCCTCAATTCACAAATGTTGGCATCTTCTCCAACAGAAGGTGGCCGCATGTTCGGTATGGTTCGATTGCAGGCAAAAGCAATGAAGTTCTTTTTAATATTATATATTATATAAATAAAAGGTTATCCTTATAATTGAATGAAAAATTAGTTATTATCTGTACCACATTTGGCAACACCGTACAGTTATAACCAAACCAACCATTATATATATATTTTTTAGCACCACGTTCGGATTATATGCCAACTATTTATTGTTTACCAACATAAACAGTAATTAATGTTTACATCTTGTTTTATCTATTACAGTACTGTGATTTAACTGTTTTAGCAATGTTTAATGTGTTTGCGGAGATTTATTCTTTCACCACAGTATCGATTACTGTACTTGCAATAATCCATTTACAATAAACCAGATAGTCAATACAACTCTTACTACCTCAAAAGCTTATAGCTCAAGATCTAGACATATAATTTCAAAATAGCTCTTCTAAAACAAACTACTCAAAAGAATAGAGCAAAGGATTCAGTATTTAAAAATAAAAATCCTATTTGATCTCTAGCTTTTATGTGCTAAGAAAAAAAGGAAAAAGTTATACAAAGTAAATATTTGTCTGTTAAAGGCTTATACCAATGAATGTCACATAGTTCTGTGACATTCTACAGTTTAGAAAAGGAATTATTCATTTACAAGTTCAATGATCCTGGCCTAAGTCAATTCGCTATTGTGAATCCACTATGTTAAATATTGATAGAGATCCAATGAGACTGGTACCCGAGTCAGGCCAGTCACGGGTGATTGATTCGACAACAATAGGGTCAACCCATTGTAAATAAGAGGTCATTTTTATATAACTATAGGCAGTTTTTCTTTCTTACATTTATGTGTCAATTATTTTTAAGAAACATTCACTTGAATGCAAACACAAACAAAATCCATATACCTCGTAGCACCGCGTCTTACGACCCGTTTGGGCTTACATTTATTTACTAATTACGATAATGGTTTTAGTAATAAGGAAGGTTATATTTATAGGAAGTGTACCCGCATTTACGTAGAGGGAGAGTGGTAAACTATTTTGAAAAAAAACTCCGTACATCTGACCTAGATTTGAACCTCAATCTACCCGTCATTGGCAGTCTAGTCTAATGCGAGAGTAGCGCGTTAGACCACGCGGCCACCGAAGAGGAGTAAATCCATATAAAACACTATATTTTTCTAAACGTGATCATTATATATGTGAAAATAAATTATATACATTGTTACAAATCACATTGTAAAAAAGACCATCATAGTTTAATAAAGAGCATAAAATTAATGAAATAATAATATGTTAAAAAGACAGATTGGTCCACATAATAAACTGCAAAATTGCAATTTTATACCACAGCAAAAAGAAGTTTTTTTATAATAATTCATGAAATTTTGATCCCTCCATATTTTAGATTCATTTTTAAAATTTAAAATATATTTTATTTTATGAATATTGGGGTGGTCTTTTTACTTAATACAAATATTTTAATTTTTTACTAAGTATAGAAGGTCAATATTTGTGTATAAATTTTTGGAATACTAATTTCCTCCCAACGTTTCTCCCTTATTTTCCAAATCTTAGTTATTAAATTTAAATAAAATTCACACTTTTTTTAGTCATCCTGATAAATTTAAATTTTCTACCACACAAAAGTGTTTTTATTTTTTAAGTTGTGGAATTTTACATACTCCACATTCCACCTCTCCCCACAGTCCATTAACCCTTATTTTTAAATTATGTTTGTTCGTACTATGATAGTTATTTAAATTTGTCCCTCAACATGTGCGTACTTCAATTTTCTATAAGCTTAATATGGGAAATGTTTTATTCTAGTGGTTAAGGATTTTTTTCAGGGGGTGGGGTGAGTGGACCTTTCTCCTTCTTTCTGGTCATTAATTTTGATTTTTCTAGGGTTTGGAATGGTTCTTAGACGTTCCTGACAAATGTCAATCGTCTACCCGAGTGAGAAATAATTTATTACATAAGTTGTTTATATTTCTAAATTCCCATTTTACCAGCCTCCAATTAGAAATTCAGATATTTAAGAATAATTGGGGTGTTTGGAGTAATCCCACCACATCCTTGGATTTTTTAACTATCTATATTTCCTAAAAGTATACAGTGTTTTTGGTGTGATCGAGCTACAAAGAGACAGACAACACTTAATTTTTACATATAAGTATGATTTAATTTTGCTAGAGCTTTTGGTTTTGGAATTATAGCACCTACACACATGCCCACAAACACACAGCCAAATACACATCTATAAAAATACGTATTCTACATTATATAAATTAGGATCGATAGTTGGTTCCCATTGTTAAGCTTCCCGTAGTTTGAGTTAGAGCTCTGAAACGGCTTAAAATAGTATTCTATAGACGTCATTTTCTTTCAAGATGACCGTAATATCTAATATAGGCTATATCTAGGAAACTTAAAAGGTTGGTCCAATGAACATCCAATAAGAAAGCAGAAGCCAACAACCAAAAAGTAGTTTTTTGTAGCCACTATTTTAAAACAAAATGGTGGACATTATTTGTAGAATTCAAGTTAAATCCATGTGAAATTTATCCAGACAATCGGTTGAGTGGTTTGAGTGTGATTGAGCAACAAACAAACAAACAGAAAAAAATATATTGTTCATATAATTAGAAAGATAAAAGTAAAAGAAACTTCCTAGGTGCACACCCACGCGTTTTCCTAAATAATTATACAGAATTTAAAATTTTATTTCTCCTTCAAATGACATCCTTCTGCAACAGCAATCACGTAGTTTAATACTTAAGACCTACAATTTGTGCAGTAACAAAATCTAAGGTTTCCCCAAGAACGTGGATCTTTAGCTACACGAAAAAGTTATCACAATTTCTACAAAAACAAAATAGTCTAAGGTGCACATCCTAAATATTTCCTTAACTACCTAGTTAAAGTTTAAAATTTCTTGATTACGTGAGTTTAAAGTTGCACTTCTCCAGTAGCCATGCGGTCTATGGAATTATTCTCGGCATACTTGAATTTTTTAAATACGCCCATCGTACACACCTTGGGGTTTCACTAAATAGACATAAAAATTAGCACATTTTTTTTGCTTGGGTTTGTAACTACACACCCCGAAGGTAGCAGGGTTTTTAGGCGTAAAGATCTCAATATACAGTCAAATATGTTTATAGTTAACTACTATGGACCATATATTGGTTCACATGTCCGAAACTCATTAAAACTGAGATGCGTTTCCACTTAACCTTAAGTGAGTAGTTTAGGGAAAAACCAAACCAAACATCACAAACAGAACACTTTTTTTTTTAATAATGTTCATATTTGATTTGGTAAGGAGTAATAATTGATAAAATTATGTCTTATTTATTTTGATTCCCTTCTCCTTATTGGATATTAACCCCATCCTTCTAAGATGATATGTTTTGGTGTTATATTTAGATGTTACACCATCTTCAGATCTTATTTGTGATAAAAATGATATTTAAAAAAATACATATAAGAAATTTTGTGAAAGTTTAGTAATTACATGTAAACCCTTTTTGTGAGAATTTAATACCTCAAAGTTTTACAAATTTTCTGATAGTATATATTTAAAGGAATATCATATTTATCATAAATAAGACCTGAAGATAGTGTAGCATCTAAATATAACATCGAAACATGTCGTCATAGAATACTGGGTCTAAATCAACTAAGAAGGAATAAAATAAAAATAAAGAAGATAAAATGTTATTACAACACCTTTTATTGAATTCTATTAATTAACATTTAAATACTTACTTAAATACTTTCTTACTGTAATATGTTTTAATTAATATATTTTATGCATCCTTCTCAAGAGTCTGGGTTATTTCCACACTTGATTTAACATTGTGTAAATACATACATTCAATAAACCTTTGAACTGTCTTAAAACCCCAAACATATCTTTCACTATCGGGAACCTTTTTTGAATCTCGTATTAGTCATCATCAATATCTCTTAGTTCCATGTTGGAACTACCTTTCACAGCCTCAACGGTGGCTTCAGCTGGTGAGATACAATTCGTTATAGCATAAAAGTTTTTTTTTCTTCTGTGGCTGAACGATCTAAGGCGTCCTCGAGAAATAAACTGGACCATTGATTACGGAGAGATCAAGACTTGAATATCGGTCAGGTGTACTGAGGGTGGTTTTACCACATTTTCTCTTTAAAAATGTGGGTAAACTTTCTCTGTAATCTAGTATTCCTAATTCTGAACACATTAGCGTAATTAGTACATAAGCTCATGGGTCAAACAGGCAGTAAGTCTTCATGTAAAAACAAACAAAGAAACTTTATAGTCCATATTGATAACGTCTTTAATTTAAAAATAATTGTCATTGACGAATCTTCACAGTTAATTGAGTGACAGTTTCATCCTCTGCATAAAAAGTCACATATCTAGTTGCTAAACCAGCGTACCAGAAGCAGTTATAAATAGTGGCCATTGCCACACTCCTTGTCTCGTCGGCAAAAGGCATACAGTGGAGTAACCTATACTCCATTCACGGTCGGAATTACTCTCTGAAAGGTCCTTTTTCCTACCAATACCTTACTATATAATAGATTTCTGGTAGTGAAAAAGGCCTTTCAGAAAACAATTCCTACCGTGAACAGACTTTATGTGTATTTGCTTGCTGGTGACCTGGCGGTCTAAGGGGAAAGGTGTCAGACTTCTATGCTGGCGGCCGGGGTTCGATCCTCGGTCCCGGCAAAGATTTATCTGATTACCAAACCCTTCCTTCACCTCTGACAAGACATCTTGTGAATGTGAGGAATGCCAGGCCTCCACCGTGGTTTGGATTCCACGTTAAACTGTAGGTCCTTCATTTCATCTCACAACCACCCTACCATTACATATTAGCGTAAGTGCGTATAACCCGAACGGGTAGTAAGATGCGGTGCTAATAATAATAATAATAATAATAATATTTGCTTGCTACAACCCTGGGCTGAAGCTTAAGCTCGTTGGGTGGGGTGAAGGGTTGGTTTGTATTAGGGTCTCAATATAGGTAGAAGTATTTTAAAAAATACGTTTTTGGTGCACATCTTCAGACAACCCTTATTTTCAAAGCTTCTTGGTCTTGAAACTACCACAAATATACTGTATATAATATTCGATTTTACTATCTCCTTGTCTACTTTGGACTTTAGGCTGCCTTTTAGTGGGATTGTAATTAATTTATTTGTATGAATATTTATCTATGTAAATGTGAAGTCAAATCAAATTCAAGTGTTGAACCTCTTCTATGTGTAGTTTTATTTGTTAAAGAAACACAATTTGACTACTAATATGAGTACAAAATAACCAACACAAAATAGAGTTCCTCTATGGATCTAGCAGGATATTTGTTTCCATCTCAGAGGTCTCGTTGCTAAGGAGATTTACAAATTAGACAGTAGACTTACAAAGAAAGTTAATATATTTTAATTGTTATAAATTTAAGAAGTAAATGTAACTACATTAAGATCCAGTTTTTTCGACTCTGATTTTCTAGTTGATGATATCCCGTGATGGTATAAGGCTTACCCTGTTTTTTTTGTTTTTTTTAAGAAGTACATCAGAAGAAATCCCTTTTGATCCGATGAGTTAAAATATAAGGGGCCGAAATTTAGTATAAGAAACATTCAAATGAGGTGTAGGCCTACACAATGAAATATTTTTTATACCAATAATAATAGTAATGTTTATGAATATGAATATTTAAGTGTGCACATCTCATATGAATCTCTAGTTATACTAAATTTCAGCCCTATACATTAATAATTTTACCTTAACAATGGTATACATTAAGAATAAAATAGCATGTTTGACTCCTTATAGATCGTGAACTGTAATGATTTGAAATCATTGAATTACTATTTATAGCTTAGGCCTACATGTGTTAAAATTGTGTAGTGAAATTCTTATTGTCGAATTACCTTAATTGAAGTTTACAAAAATAGTTTAATATGTTACTGCTAGAAAGTACTAATTTGATGGTGTGACTGAAGGGAGAGAGTTTCACCAAATATTCTATTATTCTATTCATCCTTTCCTTCAAAGTCGCTCATTGGTTGGGAAAGGGTATAAAGAGAAAACAATAAGCTTAGCGACAGTTAGAGAAACATTTAATTTGCATCTGTAGTTGACCTTAGTGGTCTTGGAAGTGCTTGCCTCAGGACTATTTGATCGTGGGTTCAATCCCAGCCAGGATCAACGAATCTTTCTTGAGCGATAATAATGCGTAGTACAATTTCTTTCGCAAGGGAGGTAAAGCCGCCAGCTCATGTCGAGTGTAGCAGGTAGAAGAACCCTATAACATGTGTTAAAATAACTTTACCGGTAAAATTGATAGGCCCTTTCGCATTCACTCATAGAAATTCTCGTGTATTGATATAATAAGTCGATTTATAAAGTGCTCATTAAATAACTCAAAGTAATGGAAATAAAATTAGTTTTAAAACACTAGTGAACCAAAATGAAATAGGCCTATTATAATTCCTATTGATTAAATACCGTCTCTTTATTTGCTAGGCTGACTAATTTATTGTGTAGGCCTATAAAGTCCTTCAGCGGTTCAAGTAATTATGGCGCAGAATGGATTGTGTAGGTGATAAAATATTTACCTACATAACACAAGCAAAGAAAAAAAAGTAAAACTTTGATTTTAAACAAAATTTAAAATGACTCATCAAGTTTTTAATATATATATATTCAAATTAAATTTATTCTGATAATATTGTGGACGTACCCTTCATTTACCCTGAAAGGTAGCAAGCTTACCTTCAATGTTCCCACTATGGCATAGCTTATAAGAAAGGACCATAGTGTAGTCTCCCAAGGTAAGAATGCTACATTTTAGGGTAAACGGGTTGCAGGCCCACAAATAATATAGAATTAAATTTCTAATGTAGTCTGCAATATATATGCGTGTGAATTGACTTATAATTATTTTGACTTATAGGGTGCAGAAATTAACCCCTCATAGTGATAAATGTTGTTATAAATACTTCTTGTTGTAACATCATCTCATGAGTGACGTGCGTGCAAAGACCATTTATCCTTGTGGTGTTTGCCGAAATTAGCCATCGGTGTAATTAATACACCTTGTAGCGCACCTAATTAGTGGAAAAACCTAATTTCCCTCCCGTTGTCGGTCTTCCTTGGCGAGGAAAAGCTGTTAGTTTTATCTGACCCCGATCGAGTCATAGTTGATTATCTCGTTGGTCGTAGTCCTGTTTGAACCAGTTAACTCCAGTATTATCAGCGTGTTCATCTGCAAGGTGAAAGGTTGTGTTCACATACGAGTGAGTTTACTAACAAGGGGCGATTAGGGGGCCGATGCTATCTGCTAGCTAAAACGATACTTTAGTGCAAAGTGGACGGTATTATCAAGAAGTTTCTCTGTAACTAGTCCTACTTCAATTTATAATACAAATTAGATATTATGTATTAACAGTATTTTACTAGGCCTATATTCTTAATTCTTTAAAGGTATGATTCGTTTGGTGCGTCTCGCGTCTCACGTCTGCAACCAACGACTGGACTGGTTTCCATAGTTTGTTATGTGGCCAGTCCTTTCGAAGCAACTGCAACTGGCGACCAGAGTGCGCATCCAGCGTCTCTACATAGCATCTGCGTCCACGTTACTTAGAGAGCAGTGTGGACGCAGATGCACCACCGAGCAAGCGTGTGTTTTGGTAGAGTTGTATTTAGTTTTGTCATAATATGTAGCTTTTGTTTTCTAATATGTTGCAACTGTTACAGGAATGTTTACATTATGCAATAAGTTGGCTAAACTGTTCCCTGTAATTTGAGCTAACCTCTCAGTTTTCCCTTTTCCATCGTGCGTGCAGTGAATCAATCAGGGATTCACATAATTCTAGTACAATTTTACTTATATTTGGCTTAGAAATTTTAAACAAATAACTCAAACTATGGTAAGAGTCGCCAGTAGCAAAAAATCTTAATATTTTAGCCAGTCTTTCTTTCACTGAAATAACATCCCTAAAAGAGATGTTTTTCTATACATTTGATTACCAATAAAATTAATTGGTTACTCGATGTCCTGGTTCATCATCCAAACAAGGTTCCTAAAATTGCCATTATTTCTGAGTTTCTCAGTCAACAGGTCTTGGTCTTTACATTGAAGTTCAGTCAAAGGTTACTCGCACAATATTTAGCGCTCACGAGTAGAGATGGTCAGACCCAAAACCCTCTTTTGACCATTTTTTTGCCCAACCCTATATAAACCGCGGCCGCAAGGAGAAAATCCTCCTCAGGAGCCATAATGCAGACTAGATAAAACATGTAATAATTTGTTAGACAGCTTTGGATCATTTTAGTCACTGTTTTATAACAAATGTTACACAACACTCAAATGTAACAAGCTACAAAATAACCTTATTTTACTACATTTTTGTTGCAAAGTGTGAACATTCCTTAAGAAGCGGTGCTTAAAAAAAGTTCCATACGAAATATTTCCCCAAACCTGTATTATAAGAAACTTATAAGAATGTATATATTTAAATTAGTAGTTAATATTATAGTTTTGTGGCAGTAATGGTACTAGCTATAAACAAAATTAACAATAAACGTAACCCGCTTCGGTGGCTGCATGGTCTAACGCGCTACTATCGCAGTAGACTATACGTTCGATGACGGGGAGATTGAGGTTTGAATCTCGTTCAGGTGTACTCAGTGAGGTTTTTCTAATATTGTTTTCCATTCCTCCACGCAAATGCGAGTATATTTCATTTTAATATACCCTCCCTAATCCCTAAAACCAATAGCCTAATTCGTACATAAGCGTATAACCCAAACTGGTAGTAAAACGCGTTGATAATTTTTTTCTAAGCACATTATTTAGAAACTAAATTAAACTTCATGGTCGACAGTATAGATTTTAACATCTGACTATAATTTTTGAGATTCAAATATTTAAATATTATGATTATTACAACCACAAGTAATACATATAATTGAGAATCACTTGGCCTAAGGCAGGCTTGTCCAACTGGCAGCCCGCGGACCACATGCGGCCCTAAGCAGAATAGTTTGCGGCCCGCGGCACATTAAAACAGTTTAAAATATATATATAACGTCATCCAGGAGTTCTTTAAACATTATCAGACTTAATTTGTGTAACATTTATTATATGTATTATTTTCTGTACTGCACTGTATATCAATAATTATAATACTTTTAATAATTATATTAGTGTTTAGTCTATAGGGCCTACCCTGTAACAATGATCTATTTAGTTTATTCGAAAATTGAAAATACCATACACTGAAGAAAGAGAGTGCAAGATATCTAGTTAAAATTACTCTTGATTGAATAGTTCTATAATCATCATTCATCTTAAATATACATATATTTTAACTTAGGTCTTAGATCATATCAACTATCCAAAAATAATTACAAAATATGAATTAGATTAGATTAGAAAAGTCACAGCAATTAATCTCAAACTAAACAAAATAACTTAGTAAAAAAAAGTAACTTATTTTTTGTTTAAGAGTATCAACAACAACAAAATTGTTGATACTGTTTAAGCTTAATTTCCACGTGTGCAGCCCACACACTGTATAGTAATATAAAATGAGGCCCTTAGCTAACTTCAAGTTGGACAGCCCTGGTCTAAGGCATTAATCTTGTAGTAAACTAGTCTGCCGATAGCGTGGAGATCAAGGTTCAAATTCTTGTCGGGTGTACCGAGGGGAGGTTTTCCCAAAAATCTTTTCCAACTCCCTACATGCAAATGATGGTACATTTCCTCTAAATATAACCTTCCTTATCCCTAAAACCATTAGCTTAGCTTAGCTTGTACACAATCATATAGCCCAAAAGGGTAGTAAGATATAATGTTAATATAAATATATATTATATGATAGCTCTCCAGGGGTTAAATCCTGATTGACTAGTATTATTATATATATTTTTTATTGATTTGAGATACTTAACGCGCACATTTTGAAACGATTGATTATATCGACGCACGAGTAGGCCTAATTTCTATCAGCTTGAGCTAAAGGGCCTACCAATTTTTCCAGGAAAGGTATTTTCACATATTGTCCAAAGTGACATATTACAATCTATACAGGACTGACGGCTTTACTTCCCCTCCGATAGAAGTTGTGCTACGGATTTCATCGTTCAATTAATCCAAGATCACCTAGGTAAGCCCTGATATTATTGATAGTCTCGTTGATGCTATAAAATAAAGCGTTCATTTTCTGGTGATCTTTGAATGAACGTGTTATAATATAAGCCAATGAACTAATTTTTGACCACCGGTGACCTGGTGGTCTAGTGGTAAGGTGTTGGACTTCTGTGCTGGTGGTGCGGGGTTCAATCCTCGGTCCCGGCACAGATTTATCTGATTACCAAACCCTTCCTTCACCTCTGATAAGACGTGTATTAACCACAACTTGTGTATGTGGGGAATGTCAGGCCTCCACCGTGGTTCGGATTCCACGTTAAACTGTAGGTCCTCCATTTCATCTCACAATCACCTTAACATTACACATTAGCGTAAGTGCGTATAACCCAAACGGGTAGTAAGACGCGGTACTAATAATAATAATAATAATAGTAATAATTTTTACCCCTACGCTTTGCGCATAGACGTGAACCATTTTGTGTCGTTCATATGCTGATCATCTTTCTTAAATCTTTATTTCAACAAAACTTTACAGTGTCTAGAACTTCATTATATTTGGTTTAACTCAAGCCAAACAACCTGATTCTACAATTACAGTATTGCTCCAACATCACCTACATTTTAAATATTTGCATTTGTTTTATTCTGTGATGATAGCAAGCGTGTTTTGATTTATTATTATTACTGGGTATCCAGTTTTTTTAATACATTTTTATAAAACATAGTATTATGATACATGATATATATACACATAAAACCTGAACCAACTTTTTTTACAATCTTTTCGTTGCTTTTAACAAGTAGTTCTGTGAACAGTAGACCTCGCTTCTTTCATGTTATTATCGTTATTAACGCCTTAAGATTTATCTTTTAATTTCAAGTTGAAATTTCTACTATAATTTCTCCTTGTATTTTAAGTTAATATTATTTCTTTGTAATCAAATAAGGCATAAAATTAATTAATAATATTTTCAATGGTACAGTAGATTATATTCATAAAGAATAAATCTGGTTTACAGGTTTTAACACGTAAGTCTTGCGATATGTGTCAAAATTTAAAATAATGCAGCCTAGATACTCGATCTATTGCTTAGAATTTTAAATTCAAATCACTTGAGATGAGCTATCAAACCAAAAAACTTTTGGGAAACCTCCATATTGAAACGGATAGCCAGATTGAAAAGCTATGTACAGTGTTTGGCCTGGATCCAATGAATGTCCCTGCCAAATTTTGTTAAAATTTGTCAACGCATATGGCAGCTATCGCGAAGAAGACAGACAGACGAATAGATTTTTGAGTGGCTGCCATATTTAAATGGCTAACCAGATCGAAAAAAATTGTATACACGTGATTTGTCCTAGGTTAAAGAATAATCCTGAAAAATTTCGCCATAATCGGTAGATACATTTGACAGTTATTATGGAATAAAGCCCGGGTAGACAGACAGATAAAATACAAACTGTTCAAGTTAAAACAGAACCTCATTTTGCTTGGTCAATAAATATATGTGAAAAGGAACTAAGAAACTAGACCCAACTTATATACGAATATATATATATATGAACGTGAACCATTGGCTGTTGAACCTTTTGATTCAAAAGGGTCACCTTACAAAAAAGTGGTACAGTAAAGTGAGCGAAGACCCTCAAGACAAAGGGATGTCAGAAGTGTCTATCTGGGAGCTTTTTTATAGATTGGATGTTTCTAGAAGCAATATTTAGAAGTTCTTTTTATGGTAACTATGTTTGATGCTTCTTTCCCCACATATCAACTTTTTTTTTAGTTCGGTGCCTTTATAATCTATTTGGAGGTTTTTCTATGGCAGTTGGAGTCCATTAGGTCTTCCTCCCACATATAACCAACTTTTCCTATGGTAGTTTAAATTCAATGCGTCTTTCTTCCAAATAAAACCAACTTTTTTCGATGGTAATTGTAGTTTGATGCGTCCTTCTTTCTCACATAACCAAATTTAGCATAAGGAAATTGTGTGCACTACGTTTTACTGTCCATTCAGTGTACCCACTTATTTACATTATTTAATTAGCGATTATAATATTAGAAATTAGAATAAACACATTCTTATATCCGTGAAGGGAAAATGGTGAACATTTTTGAAGAAAAAAGCCACCCACAGTACAACTAACCTGGTCTTGAACCACAATCCTGCCATCATAGGTGATCCTGTTTATATTGAAAGATACACCTTAACTCATATACCCACCGAAAGTAGTTTAAAAAATTTTATTCTAGGAGTTATTTGGATGTGTTTTTTAATATTAATTTAGTTCAATGAATATTTCTCATGCACAGCTCTTTTTTTTAATGGATAGCTCTAAAAGCAATTGAAGTGGCCTTCCTTATTAAATATAATCAAGTTAAAGGCCTCTGTCTACACTAATATTATAAAGAGGAAATATTTGATTTTTTGTTTTTTTGTTTGTAATGGATAAACCCAAAAACTACTGGACCGATTATAAAAATTCTTTCTTCAATATAAAGCTACATTATCAGCGAGTAATATAGGCTATATTTTATTTTAAAATTTAATTTATTCCTCATAAAAATGTCGATAGTTTTACACAAGGTATAAAAAATTGCCTATAAATATGCTTTCTCCGCGTGCGCTGCAAAAACTATTGGTATTACATAAAAAAATAATATACATATTGAACGTTCTCACTAATGTGAACAAAAAAGTCCGCGAGACAATATATGTAATTATTATAGTTATGTTACAATAAACTTTATTTGTTGAAATTAGTCAACTAAAACACGGATGCGAACAAAAAGTGATTATATCCGTATCATGATATGAATCCATACCCAAATCAATTATTTAATCGTTTAGGCTGTTTACGTAGGAGAAAATTACTTTTTAAATTATTAAAATCGGTACATTGGTTTTAAAGTTATGAAGAGTATAACAAAATAAAAATTGTCGTGATAATTACTGCAAACCGCTCTATGGAAACAATGCATGTATGTTAGGTAGGTAAACTGAAATGTTACTATCGCGGGCAGCAGCTAGTCTCTGATATATAACTTACATATGTTTAATGGATATCTCAAAAGATACTATGTGAGTTTTTAAGAAAGTAATTGGGTTAAGACATTCCATATACAACAACCTTTTTTTTAAATCGGATAGTACCAAAAACTAGCATTAAGTTATCTTATATCATTTGTTTGTGCTAAGTTTTTTATGGCTTGTTTGGACTACTTAAAATGTAATCTAAATTAATATCCCCCCATCCCACTCCAAAAAAGGATATAAATCAACCGGAATGAAGAAACTTCGATATTTATTACGATCACAGATAAGTGTTTAATACAAAGACATCAACTATATCTCTGTTCACATAAAATTACATTTCAATTCTTGAAAGGATTCAAATTAGGTAACTGAACGTGAACTCGTGATGTATAAAAATAAATAGAACGCTGAACCGCATAGACTTTCTCTCTTTTATCGAGACATTTACTAAAAACTCGTATGATTTGTGAAACGAAATCATATACATTGTTGAAGAAACCCTCTACCAAAGAACATGAATGAAATAGAGTAATATACTCTCTTACAGAAATAATGAGAGAAGAGTAGCATCTTTGTCCATCAAAGATCTTCACCAATTTCGACTGTCAAAAAGCTCCATTATATATATATATATATATACTTAGAGCTCAGAATCTATTGGTTCTATAAAAATATATTCCAAATAAAATAATTTAATTTTAAATACTACAACTTTACAGCGATAAGTTATTTCGATTCTGAAATAGTTTGCTAGCTATGATCGAAATTGGAAAATTCTGGTCATGAAATATACCCTTAAAGTAATTTTCATGAGAAAATAAGAATTTTAATTTTGTTTGTAATGTTTAACAATACCCGGATGCAAAATATATTCAAGATCTTTAAAGAGGATTTTGATAAAATCAATTTTTTCTCTCTTTTTGCCCTTTAATAAACTGCCCTTAGTCTTAGGGTTAGATATATAATTTCATAAACACCTTGGGAAATCCTATAAAAACTCTATATAGCAAGTTTCAGCCCGATCAGTAAAATGGTTTAGGCTCTAGGTCAATATACAAAGACACAGGCAGGATCGCGAAGACCATTTTTCGATTTCAGGAAGTGAAATGTCGACATTTATCAAAATCTCGATTTCAATTTTTTTGACTATCAAAATACTTTTCTCGCCGATGGGTCGAGAGGTAGTAAACAATATATATTTAAGGCAAACCCACAGCAATATAGCTTTCACATAAATATATGTTTATTTGATTAAGAATTTTACACTTCTTTTTCACTTTGATGCAGGTCTTTGTTTTATATACATTTCCGAGAATATAAAAAAGGAAGCGAAATAAATACAGACGGGGAATATTTATTTAATAAGGAAAGGACGAATTTTTACCAGACCAATAATGAAACCACCTAATTTTTGTATAAATAATATACATATCTTACTTTTTTTTTAGTTTGAGGTATTTAACGTGTACTCTCTGCACCAACTGATTATGTTAGTACATGACTTAAATCTAGAAGAGACACAAAATCAATCAAGGCCCGGCCATTAATTCATCATTGTGAAAAGGAAAACGAAACATTTCAGCAATGATAATTTTTTTCGGTCCTGATGAAAATCAATGCTGGGATCCCCAGCTCAATAAGCAGATATGCTACCGACTGATCTAAGGTGTAGGACTTTGCTTAATGATTTCTATTTCGTATACATTTAATTAATAATTAATGTGGATTGAATTATAGCTGATTAACACAATCGTACAAATGTGGGAACGGTAACCTCTTATAAGAATAATATGCAGTTTTTTAAGATTCGAAATGGAAAACCTTGGGTGGATATAAGATTCAGTTAAAAAAAGAGTAGCCTTTTTCATCTAACCGCCACGTTTTTTTGCCTGTTCAGATTGTACGCATACAATATGATAATTACTTTATTGGGCTAGGGATAAGGTAGGAAGCATTTAACGGGTAGCCAATGAGCATTTGCTTGGAAGGAGAATGGTAAAACATTTAGGAAAAGCACCCTCAGTAGACCCGACCGGATATCCCCATCGGCAGCAGGGGAGTTTGACACGAGAGGGACGCCTTATACCACTGACCACTGATCACTACACCACGGGGATGTTGCGTAATAAGGCTATAGTATATTTATATTAAATGGTAGAATTTAGAGGTAATGTAGCAGCATTTTCACGGAGGGAAAGTGGGTAAAAATGTAGGAAAATAACTTAGCACACCCCTCTGGTTTTAAACCTCTGACCTTCCAAAAACTGGCAAATCAAATTAAATGAGCCGGACATTTAGTCCATGCTCCTAACGATGTGTATAAATTTCCAAGAACCCACTTTGGTGGTCACATAGTCTACGGCGTTACTCTCGCAATAGACTAGATGCTGATGATGGGGAGATCGGGGTTTGATCCTGGTATGGTACATTGAAGAGGGTTTTACTTAAATGCTTTTCCACTCTACCTCCACGCAAATGTGGGTGCAATTCCTTTAAATTAAACCTTCCTCATCTTCAGCACATTAGAGTAACTAATTAATGGGCGTATGATACAAAAGGGTAGTAAGAGGCGTTACTGAAAATAAATCCTAACTTCTAAATCTGAAAGTTGTTTTATAGTTAGAAACATGATTCCTTTTGGGATTGATTGATAATCATAATAGTTATTATATTCAAGAATAAATCCGATTACTAAAGAAGCGGAAGTATCAATTATCTCCACTTAAGTGTAACATGTCAAGTACTATGCCCCGGAACGTCATCGTTGGTAACAGTTATTTAACTTCTTAACGTACTGTTGTAACATTTTCGTGGTGTTTGTTTTCAATAACTGCTTTCGACAGACCTATTAAAGTACAAAGCGCAGTGAAGTATGTCTCGTTCAAGCAAGTTTCAAACAATTCCCTCGCAACACTTGGCTTTTTGTTTTTATGAGCATTTGAAATCATGAAAACCAGTTCTTGTTTTAATGACAACATACCTTTTTGTTTATTTGTTGATTTCAAAAGTGACTCGACATAATAAGACTATACACGCTGATCACCTTCTGCTTAACGTGAGACACGAACATCGCCTGGAATGACAGAATCAAAATGTGGGCATGGAACTCCATTAAATTTTATAATTCAACTTACATATTTGAACACAACATTAGTGTAGCAAACAACACAAAAACTTATTTAACAATCCACGTCTTAAAAACTCGGGTTACCAGAGTTGATCGTTTTTTTTACACTAACCATTCGTGTTTTATGCATTTGTACTAATTACTCTAATTTGCTAGAGATTAGAAAGGTGAAATTCACAGGAAGTGTAACTACATTTGTGTGGAGGGAGATTGGACAAACATTTAGGGAAAATCACCCTTAGTATACCCGACTCGAATTCGGACCACGATCACCTCATAATCGGCAGTCCAGTTCATTGCGAGAGTGAAGCCTTAGACCATACATGTCAAACTCATTTGTTAATAAGGGCCACATTGAAAAGTGAAAAAAAACTAGAGTCAGGGGAGGATCCAGGGAGCACTTTTGGGAGGGAGGTACTCTTACCGGGAGGTCTGGGATACGGAATATGGGACACCCACAAATTTAAGGGGGGGGGGTATGGGGGGTACTTTATTAGATTTTTAAAAAACGTAATCCTCAAAAGGGGCATTTTAAGGTCATCCTGGACTGGATGGAAATAACATATAAATGAATGGAAATATGAAACAAAACAAATCATTATTTATAATAACATCTCTATAATAATTCTTAAATGTTTGCTACAAGATGTTATTTAAATGAACATTCTGTGTTTGCTAGTTTTGGCAAACTGCTCAATTATTTGTTGTAGATCCAGAATTATATAATTGGGGAGATACAGAAGAACCAAGTAAACCAGTTTATTTTCCACCATAGTTGTCTTTAGCTATATCTTTAATTACACTGGCAGTTATCCTTAACAGTCTTTAAAACACCTCAATGCGAATTTTCCTGTAATATTATAAATTCTTATCCGTTCACTTGGGTCTTTTCATGCCGCCTTTTCGTTTGATCTGTTCAGTTGTGCTTATTTCAGCTGAATTCCAATATTCTGTGTCCTTCGCCAGATAATTCGAGAAGAGGGTGACCTGGCGGTCTAGGGGTAAGGTGTCTGACTTCATAGCTGAAGGTCCAGGGTTCGATCCTCGGTCCCGGCACAGATTTATCTGGTTGCTAAACTCTTACTTCACCTCTGACAAGACGTGTATTAATCACAACTTGTGAATGTGTGGAATGCCAGGCCTCCACCGTGGTTCGGATCCACACGTTAAGCTGTAGGTCCTCCATTTCATCTCACAGCAACCCTAACATTACACGTTGGTGTAAGTGCGTACAACCCGAACGGGTAGTAAGACGAGGTGCAAATAATAATAATAATAATTTTAGGAAAGGGATTTCCTCCCCTCCTCCCTCTGTGTATCCGCCCCTGACTGAAGTGATTTTATATAAAAAAATATTGTTAGTATCCTAATTAAAACAAATCAATTTTAAAATCATTTTTAAAAGGAAAATTAAGTTTTTATACAACCTTAAGTCTTACCCTCAATTTTTATCTATAAACTAGCTACCCATCACACCCGATTCAGTGGTTGCGAGGTCTAACACAACGCTCTTGCAGTAGACTGGACTGCCGATGACGGGGAGATCAAGGATTTGGTTAAATAATTGATTTAGATAAGGATTCATATCATGATACGGATATAATCACTTTTTGTTCGCATCCGTGTTTTAGCTGACTAATTTCAACAAAAAACGTTTATTGTAACATAACTATAATAATTACATATATTGTCTCGCGGCCTTTTTTGTTCACATTAGTGAGAACGTTCAATATGTATAGTATTTTTTTTTATGTAATACCAATAGTTTTTGAAGCGCACGCGGAGAAAGCATATTTTTATGCAACTTTTTATACCTTGTGTAAAACTATTGACATTTTTATGAGGAATAAATTAAATTTTCAAAATAAAATATAGCGTATGTTACTCGATGATAATGTAGCTTTATATTGGTGAAAGAATTTTTAAAATCGGTCCAGTAGTTTTTCGGTTTATCCATTACTACAAAAAAAATATCAAATTTTTCCTCTTTATAATATTAGTGTAGACAGATAACTATTTACTTATATAAATGTGTATGTGTGTAGACTTTGAAGCTAGTGTTAAAGTCCCTTTCATAATTTGATGACAAATGTCTTTCTGTAAGCTGCATTCTCTCATGTGTTTGCTCCCTTTCATGTGGGAAAACAAATGTTAAGATAAGTACCTTATGACAAAAGTACATACATTTAGTGTACCAATCCGGCCCCGTGGTATAGTGGTCAGTGCATCTGGCTATCAGCCTAGGGGTACCAGGTTCAATCCCCAGCTGGTATCTTGGGTATTTTCCCGAAAGGGGAATCACCCCAACGGTCATCAGGATTTGGTTAGTTAGGCTTAATCTAGGTTTAGGTGTTTCCACACCTTCATATTCCCTACCACCACACGAACTGCGGGGTAAAAATTAAATTCACAATGACTGTGTTCAAATTGAAAAAGAAAGTTAGGTTAGATTAGGTTAGGTTAGGCTAGGCTAGGTTAGGTTAGTGGTTAGGCGTTGAATGGGAGATTATTTATTTGATGACATTAGGATGCATTGACAACCAAACCTTCAAAAAACAATCAAAGAAGTAGGCCTACTCATACTAATGAATTTAAGGTATTATCTTTCTCATAACATGAAATAATAAACGAAATCTAATTTTATTTTAGCCAGAAAGAAATTTAAACAAAAATTTGGAAAAAGTCTGGTAAAAAATGAAGTGGTTCTTCTTTCAACCTTCTTCTCTTTAGCCATACAGCCAAATTTTAATATAAGAAACCTTCTCTGACAACTAAAACATTACTATATTTACGTTCACGTTCAAGTATCCAGGCATCAAGTCACTATGGTAAAATAAAAATTTCAATTTTGTTTGTACTGTTAAATGGTCTTTAGATTCAAAATAACAGTTTTTGCTATCAAAATAGGTTACCTGGTGGTCCAGGGGAAAGTTGTCGGACCTCTGTGCTGGGGTCCGGAGTTCAATCCTTGATCCTGGCACAGATTTATCTGATCGCCAAGCCCTTCCTTCACCTCTGACATGACATATTGTGAATGTGGGGAATGCCAGGCCTCCACCGTGGTTTGGATCCCACTTTAAACTGTAGGTCCTCCATTTCATCTCACAATCACCCTACCATTACACATTAGCGCGTACAACCCGAACTGGTAGTAGTAGGCCGCGGTGCTAATAATAATAATAATAATAATAATATCAGAATAACAGTTTCTATCAATTCTTGACATGTTTTGAAAGTGTCATGGGATGTGTAACAAGCAATGTGTCAATCGAGTGTTTAATTGGAGTAAGATTGAAATCAGATTTACTGTCATGTTGGATTATAATCGGCTTTTTACATCTATTTTAGAGCTGTGGCTATACCTTCAACCTTTAGTTTTATGTTGATTATCTTAAATTAACAAAAATAAACTTTTTTTTTTGTTTCTCAAGTAAATGATTTATTCGAGAGAAGGTAACATTGACTCAATCACTTGTGATGAAATTGTATGCTGTTACAAAGAACTGAACGTTTACAATGGGGACATTTTTTCAGGACCGGTTGAAAGAGGGGAAGGGGGAGTTGAGGGGCAGGGTAGGGCGGAGGACTCGGGAGGGTGTCGAAATGTGATATAACAATTTTTTTAACCCTCTTCTGTTGCCGAATGGTTTAAGGCATCACTATCATGTTAGACTGGCCTGCTGAAGAAGGGGATATTAGTGTTCGAATCCTGGTCGGATATATTGAGAATGTTGTATTTTCTAAATGGTTTTACAATCTCCTTACACACAAATGCTGATAGATTACCTCTAAAATATTTACTTCCTCATTCCTATTCTATTAGAATAATTATCATATATTTTGCATAAATCCTGAACAGGTAGTAAGATGCAGAGATAAAAAATTAATTATTTTAAATTTAATTATTATTTATGAACTAATTGTGCTGGTCATGTCAAAAAAGTTAATTATTCAAAATAACGAATTTATTATAGCAATTATATACCTTAAAAATATAGCCTACTATTCTTACTAAATATTCGGATTTACCAAGTCCCCAAAAGGTCTTGTGCTTGCTCAAAGTTAAGAGTCCGCTCTGCATTATGGAGACTCGATATATTCGGATGACTTAAACTTAAAGCGTGAGTTGACAACGGTCACAAAGTTGATCGCACCTTCATTATCACCGTTGTTTTAAATTATGTTTATAGAAATGGACTGCACGAGGGTTTTCCAAATCTGTGTATCGCACCTAGAGTTATCTTGACACTGCCTGTGACAATTGTTAGCGCTAAGAGAAGTTTTTCTAATTTTAAATTTATAAAAACTTATACATTTGAAATGCTATGTTTCAAGAAATATTAAGTACATTTGCATTTCTCTCTATTGAATCTAAAATATTCTAAACATTTAAGCTCAAAAAATTATTATTAGAACAGTTTGCTGAAGTAGTAAAAATGCATTTATAAAAAGGTGTTTCTGTACATTTATATGTTTGATTTGTATTCTTGTAATGACCTTTACGGGAAAAAGTTTATTATTGAAACTTGCCTCTTGTTTGGGTAACTAAATTGTGAAGATTAGGCCTATGTCACTGTATCTAATTATCAAATTAAAATTGAAATCAATAATTTAATCTAAAATAATTATGTGTTTAATATTATCACTGAACTGAATAGCGATCTGATAACACAGGTGGTCGTTTGATTAAAACAGCTTATTATATGGCTGACGCGAATTAAGTGTGTTACCTCTACGAGATGATGGCAGAAAGTTGGGGTTGAGCTTTCGTTCACTAATATGTATAGTAGGTATCCGTATATCAGAGAATTTCTACCTTCTCGAATGTTCTACGTGTGTATTGCATTCTTCCTCACTTGTTTACTTTTAAAGAAGAAGGTGTGATAAAATACCTTGAAATATATTGCAACTATACAGCTAAAAGAATATTAGTATTATTAAATTTTGAGTATAATAGAGTATCTCTTTAATTATAGCCGGACACGTGGTGTAATGGTCAGTGCACCTGGCTACGAGACTAAGGGTCCCGGGTTTGATTCTCGGCTGGTACCTTGGGTATTTTCCCGAAAGGAGAATTACCCCAAAGATGATCATTGTATGGTTAGTTAGGTTTAAGAGTTTCCACTGGTTCCACACCCTCATACTCACTATCACCCTCATACTCACTATCATCATCACCTCATCTCATCGGGACATGGTAAGAATGTACGATTAAGTTGCGCAAGTGTTTTTATAGAATAGAAATATTTTTGCAAAAATAAATCAAAAATGTATCCAGTAGCAACATAGAGTTTAGTTTTCTGCCCATGTTAATATAAACAGATCTTGAATATCTCTCAAAGGTGTTCTGGAATTTTGTCAAAACTTTTTAAATAAAGAGAAAAAGTTTTGACAAAATTCCAGGACACCCTTGAAAGAAATTCAAGATCTGTTGATATAAGCATGCGCAGAAAACTAAACTCTATGTTGCTAATGGAAAAATATTTTATCTATTTTGGCCAAAAAAATCTAATGCACCTTAATACATTCGGGCGTCTCCTGGGCAACGGTGCATTAGTACTGGCTAATTTTTCCACAAACTGGGCTATGAATCATGTAGCCCAGGCACAAAATATTAAAATTATTTGATTATGTAAATTTAAGGGCTTAATAAAAATCATGTCGTTACATTCTCCTGTTTGTATTTTTGTGTATTTTTTTTTATTACTAGCAAAAGTATTAATTTTTTGTACACAAACACATGAAGCATTAGTATATTTTTGTTTTTATAATGACTCGAGAGGGCAGGTTGAAATTTTCATGCTTTTCCAAGGGCGGCAAAAGGGCACGAGCTAGCCCTGCACTTTTTATTTTTGTATCTCTGACAGGGTCCAAACTAATGACTCTATTTCAAACAAACAAAGTAAATATCTCTTTTTAAGGAAATAAAGAACCTTATGTAGTTGCTAATTAGTTATTAATTACTGTAATATCCATTAGGAAATGATTATTGTGAAAATTACAAACAAACCTTAAAATTAAAATAAATGTTTGAAAAAATCCACCTGGCAGCACGCATTTTAATGGGTTAGAGATGAGAAAAAGACTTTAAGTGAAGAGAATTCTCATTTGCATGGAGATAAGATGGGAAACCTTTTATGTAAAAACACCCTCATTAGCCTATACTCGGCCGGGATTCGAGACCTGACCTCCCTGACTCAAGAAGACTAGACCAAATGAGCCAACAACTCATCGATACTAGAAACATAATTAGCTGAACCATTGTCTGCATTAAATATATGTATGTTACAAGATTTTTCTGCTAGGTCTACTACTAACATTACGTATAACTACCCATTCAGGCTATATGCGTATGTACTAAATACGCTAATGTCTTAGGGATTACAGAAAGTTCAATATATAGGAAGTGTACCCGCATTTTCCGTAGAGGTAGAGTATAAATCCAGTTAGGAAAAAAATCCTCAGTATTCACGACCGGGATTCGAACTTCGAGCTCCCCTTCATAGGAAGTTTAGTCTAATGTTAGAGTGACGCCTTAGACCACAAATCCATCAAAGCGGGTACACAATGATATTCAATCCAATTTATAATGATAGTATAAGAAGATACTGTTTTACTTTTTCGCTATCTTACAGGTAGAGAAAGTATTGTGATCGTCGAAAAATATCGAACTCAAGATTTTGATGAATCTCGACGTTTCATGACCCCCCAAATCCGAAAAAGTGTTTTTTTGAATTTCGGTCTGTCTGTACCTCCAACTAGAGTCCAAACAAATTTACCAATCGAGCTAAAACTTGGTATTTAGGGTTTTAATAAGGTTTCCCCGAGGAGTTTTTGGAATTGGATATCTAACCTTAAAATTAAGGGTAGTTTACTGAAGGGCAAAAAGAGCAAAAAGTCGATTTTCTCAAAATCAGCTATAATTATTTTGATTAAATTTCATTTCTAAACATTTATAGATAATATAAACAAAATGGCTACTCTCAATAATTCGGCAAAATGACTTTAAGGGCTCCGGTCTGATGCGTAAATTCTCATTTTGTATCATATCTCCGAAACTGTTTGAGAGATTAAATTACTTTGCATTACAAATATGTAGATATATTTATAATACAAATATTTTAATCGGAGAATATTTTCATAAAACCAATAACGTTCAAGCTATATGCAAATATATTTATTTTTTAACTTTTCGAACCCTAAAAGGTAAAGTATTGTGACCGTAAAAAAACCTAACTTGAAATGTTGATGGATGTCGACGTCTCATGACCCCCCGAACCTTAAAAAGTGATATTTGCAATGCCGTCTGTCTGTGTGTCTGTTTAAAATTAAAATTAAGAGTAGTTAAATAAAGTGCGAAACGAGAACAAATTGATTTTCTCAAAATCGGCTCTAACGATTTTGATTAAAATTCGTATCTAAGCGTTGATTAATATTATAAATAAACTGACTATTATCATTTTCCCGTGAAAATGACTTTTAGACTTACAGAAGATGAAATTTACGTATTTCCGCAACTATTTGAGATACTAAATAACTTATCATTTCAAAATTGTAACTTAGTACTATTAAAAATTAAAAACTTTAATTTGAAATATATTTTTATAAAACCAACAGTTTCTGAGATATAGGCAAATATATTAATACAATTTTGTGAGCTTTAGTTGTAAAGATATACTAATTGAGTTTTAACGCAATAATTCTCCAATGCCATAGAGTAATTAAATATAAGTAGGCCTAAGTCTCTCAAAAAAATTATGCTATTTTTCCTTATGCCCCTTAGGAAAAATGTTTATACAACAATGATCTATCTCCTTCATTTTAGACTAAATAGTCAATATTTACATTTTTAATTGGTAAAAATTTATAAATGAGGAATTTAATAGCAATGCGATCAAATGAAGATGTGCAATACCTAATAAAATGTCGAACATTTTAACCAGAAGTCGAAATTTTAATACGAAGTGTTGATCCTTGGGGACCCAATATTGTTATTTTTTATCGGTCCAATCATACAATTGAGGACATCAATTCTTTAAAAATAAAATTATAAAATTCAAAACCGCGACTTAAAAAATGTTATACATAAGTATAGTGCGATTTATTATTGGGTTTGCTAGTGTATATTATTTTGATTCACTTTTTTTGCGAGTTTTGAGTAAATATCTCCATTTTTAAACAATAGAGCGAGAAAGTCTGTATGGAGTTCCGTACCATTTATTTAAATATGTAGGGTGACCTGGCGGTGTAGGGGTAAGGTGACAGACTTCTCTGCTGGGGGTACAGGGCTCAATCCTCGGTTCCGGCACAGATTTTTCTCATTGCTAAACCCTTCCTTCACCTCTGACAAGACGTGTATTAATCACAACTTATGAATGTGTGGAGTGCCAGACCTCTAGCATGGTTCGGATCCCACGTTAAACTGTAGGTCCTCCATTTGATCTCACAATCACCCTACTATTACACATTAGCGTAAGTGCGTATAGCCCGAATGGGTAGTAAGACGCGGTGCTAATAATGATAATAATAATAAAATATGTAAAATTGAGTTCATACTCATCTAATGGATTTAATTTGAAATCAAACAAACCTTTCATATAAAAATAGGCACGTTCCTTAAAACTAGTTGTTTCATAGCTCATGTGTAGACTAACTGGCGAAAATAAACTAATGAAACCTACCAGATTGGCAACAACATTTTTAAAACTTTTAACTTTAAGAAAAAGTGATAGGGCCTATAATAATAATCAATAAATTAAAGGTGCATTACATTGGTTAATGATAAAACATCCATACTATGTATTTATCACCTTTCTAAAACTACTGAAATCTATATATATATATATATATATATATATATATATATCAATGTACTTAAAATATAATATTAAAAATTTAGCATTAAAAAAACTTTATTATAAAAGTGATAAATGTTTGGTACTTAACTTATTATAAATTATTTCAAATGTATTTTTATATTCAAATTACAAAGTGATAAGCCAAGCAACAACTTGAATGGTTTTATTTTGAATTCTATATAGTTAAGTAAAATGTTCCTATTGGTCAACATTGGCAAAATTTTATTTTATTATTAGTTGCATTTCAGATCACATTACTGCGTATAAATAGGCCTATAGGCCTTGGTGACCAGCGACAGCGACAGATTTTTAAACGCTTTCGTGAACTTTTTCAGGCCGCAACGACAATTATTTCTTATGGAGGTGGCCACACTTTGCGTTCGTGTCGCGAGAGCACTGGACACTTGTGTGTGTTTGCTTGCGTCATCCTAGGTTAAAATGTCGACCGATAAGGTGCTTTGGACCACGCTATCACTCCTCTATTAAGCATTTTCACTAACTTTCTTGCAAACTGCCCAGTGTTTCCCACCCGTCTGGAGTTTGACACTCGGTAGATTTCGATAATTAGCAATGTTTGATACCAGCTATAAATGATCACCACTGTGGAATCTGAAACATCGAGACTACTTAAACAGGGATGTTAAATCCAAGCTCTAGATAGAGGTTGCAGTTGCAACAGTAGATGGTTGGGATGAATTAAAAAATGAAGAAAAAAATTAACAAGTTAAGAACTTATTTAATTAGCATAGATAAAATAATAAAATCAAACAATATGCAGTATACAAACTAACAATAGATTGAAATGCTTGGCAAGGGCTTGGAGTGCAAAGGTTGTTTACAATCATAGTAATTAATTCCCCTTTGTAAATAATATTTTTTAAATACCGTTAACATAGCGATACATTACTTTTTACCATTTTATACATGACACCAAAAACATAATTAAATAGAGGTGTGTTCTCAGGTTTTTTACAAGTAGGTCCATAAGTACGTCTCTGCATATTAATGGGGTGAACAACGTATTATCTAGATTTACGTTTCTTCTACTGTGGCTAACAACACATTTTCATGCCATGATAACTGGCCATAAAACGAGGCGACCAGGTCGCAAGCGTGGCCGATAGCAACAAAAAGCATTCCACGCGACCTGATCGCTGCGTCCTGGTCGCAGCGTCCAGGTCGCAAGCGTGGCCGTAGCCTAAGGTGTCGTATCTGCGAGACAAGCGTCGTTAAGTTCAAAGCATCCTAAGTCGGGGTATGCCCGTACCCACAACGGTGGACATGCAGACTAAACGTCAAACACACCTAATCTGGTGTAACGGCTACGAGGAGGTCGGGGCATGACTTCCGGCTGGGTGTACTGAGGAAGCTTTTCCTTAAAAGGTTCCTCAATTTTCCCCCACGCAATCATGGGTGCATTTCCATATTAATTCTTTCTTCCTCATCTTTAACACACTACTAGCGTATTCCCTAAATTGAAAAATGACACCTGAACACGGGAATCAAACCCGGTACCTTTTGCTTAGTAGGCCAATGCTCTAACCACTGAGCTGAGCCAGGACTCGTTCCGTGCTTAGGGTCATTCATCTCTAATATTTTAAGGAAGAGTCTGTGATGGACGTGTAAAAATCGTCAGCTACATATGAGTGACCAATTATTATTATTATTATTAGCACCGCGTCTTACTACCCGTTCGGGTTATACGCACTTACGCTAATGTGTAATGGTAGGGTTATTGTGAGATGAAATGGAGGACCTACAGTTTAACGTGGAATCCGAACCACGGTGGAGGCCTGGCATTCCCCACATTCACAAGATGTCTTGTCAGAGGTGAAGGAAGGGTTTGGTAATCAGATAAATCTGTGCCGGGACCGAGTATTGAACCCCGGCCGCCAGCATAGAAGTCTGACACGTTACCCCTAGACCACCAGGCCACCTACAGAGTGACCAATTAATATCACAGGCTATCAGACAACGCAGCCACTTTCGACTTAGGAAACCTTTCTTTATGTTGACAATAGTAGACTACAATGACAATTGAACGAATTCGCATATAATGCTTACTAGCTTAGTTACTATATCTAGCCCAGAAGCAAGGCCATAGTCGGGGGGAGGGGGTTTCAAACTCCCCCGAAATTTAATGAACAAAATATAATTATATAGCTTTATTTATGATTCAAACAATATCAAAATTAAGGCAAAAGTACAAATTAAGGGGCTGTGTTACCATAAAAAGCACTTCAAAGAGTTTTTATAGGTGTTAAATATTTAGATTTTTTCTAGCCCTCGGCAATTACATTGTGATGTTGCCATAAAAAAACACTTCAGATAACTTCTAGAGGTGTTTAATATTTATAATGTTATTTAGCCTTCGGCAGTTATGGTGTGCTATGTTGCTATAAAAAGCACTTCAAGGAGCTTCTAGAGGTGTTTAATATTTATAAAGTTTCCTTGCCTTCAGCAGTTAGGGGATTATTTTATTATAAAAATCACTTTAGAGAACTTCTAGAAGTGTTTAAATATATAGATTTTTCCTAGCCTCTGGCAGTTAAGGAGCTATGATTCTATTAAAAAACTTTAGAAAGCTTCTAGAGGTGACTAATATTTAAAATTTGTCCTAACCTTCGACAGTTAGGGAGTTATGTTGCCATAAAAAAACACTTCATATAGCTTCTAGAGGTGTGTATCATTTATAATTTTTTCTAACCTTCGGAAATTGAGGAATGTGCCCACCAACCCCCTTGACATTATTAGCTGGCTACGGCCTTGCCCGGAAGGGTAGTAAAACGCACTGAAAAAAAACTGTAGGCTAATATATGATTGTGCCTTATGTTTAATATTTGATATTTAATTTATATTTCTTATTATTTATTTAACATTTTATTCAACCTTAAATAGATTGGAGAGAGACTATAGATATGCCTATTAAAAACTATGCATAAGCTAAATTAATTTTTTTAAATAGGTATGGATTTAATTCTATGCATCAAAATCTTGATGCTCTAATTTGAGGGCTTCCTGAAGAGATTGATTGATTATATCAACACATGACCTACATACTAACTTTATTATATAACAGGCAAAACATCCAGTAGCCAGGCCCAAAAAGCCATCACTGTGTAAGGGTAAGCCCCAATTTTACTAATGATACATATTATAGTGATGCCTGAAGGCAGGAATCAAAGCTGGTGATCTCAACCTAGTAGATAGATGCACAAACGACCGAGCTAAGGTGTCCGACGACAATAGACCAATTATTTCAGGTACTACCTGGGTTTGAATTGGGGACTTCCAGACCGGAATTTAGCCTTCCTGAACATTTAGATGAATGGAACCCTTTCATTGATAATACAAATATCTCTTGATTGTATTATGACCTATCATTAGACATACCACAAACAAAACTCAACAGGTTTGACAGAATAAAAAAAGACCGTTTTATATCAAGCTTTTTTTTATTTATAAGCTTGTCTTCTCCGCGATTGGTAGAAACGTGTACACGGTAGTGACCAATACGGTGTTAGCTGGGACCTCACGTGTGGGCGGGTCCCAAGCGGAAGGGACTCCTACCTATTTCTAAGGGAGGCGTGGCTTAGAGCCCGAATGAAGCTGTAGTAGCTAGCTTCTGGTAGCGGTAGTTGGAGAAAAGGCCGTCACACAGACGTGGTGTCGCTGCTTGTTCCAGAGATCGAGCACTAACTACTCTGAGTCAGTCGCCAGGACCATTCAATCCCGTCCAACTCGTGTTACCACGCGTTATCGGCGAGAAGTAATCGCGCAATGAAACTTTGTGTTGTGGTTGCAGAGTGACAACGACAACGATTTGAGCTATCATATGTCTAGTGCAAAATTTCGAAACAAAGTATTCAAGTGGTCGTGAAGATCTCGAGCCCAAAAAAAACTGGATTATCCTTAAGAAGTCGAGTTTTCATTGTGAAGGTACTCAAGTCTTGCGTTTGGTCGACGTATGCAAGGAAAGGGGCAGCTTAAGACCGAGTCTTACAGATAAAACATTGGAAGGGGAATTTTACTGGAGAGCTGTCAACATTGGTTTGGTTCCTGGGTTGAATTAAGGCTTTGTGGTGACAGTCGTCAAGCACGTACGGAGGCTTTGCGTTGACAGTCGTAAAATTCAAATACCAACCAGTTGATGTGATGTGAAAAAAGGTGTCAACCTACTGGCTCGGCGTAAATACTAGTGTCTACCAGTTGATGCAGTGTGAATACAGGTGTCAACATATTTACTCGGCGTAAATACTAGTGTCATCCTGTTGATGTGTCGTGAATACAGGCGTTGACCTATTGATTTGGTGTGAACTCAAGTGTCGAACTGTTAATGTGGCGTAAACTCAATTGTTGACCTGTTGGTTCATCGAGGACACAAGTGTCAACTTATTGGTGTGGTGCACAGGCGCAAACTAGTTTGAGGGGCGTAAACAAAGGTGTTGACTTATTGGTTCAGTGAGGACACGATTGTAAACTTATTGGTATGGCGTAAATACAGTTGCCAACTAGTTTGTGGAGAGTGAACACGGGCGTCGACCTGTTGATTTGGCGTGGAGAAAAGTGTCGAAAAATTTATGGGTCATGAACATAGGAATCAACCCATTGTAATCACAGGCTTTGACCCCTTTGATCGGCGTTATCACAAGCGTCAACTAGTTGGTGTAGCGTGACTACATGGGTCAACCAGTTAATGTGAGGCGTCAACCAATATATATAGATTTAATGCAGCCATCTACCAGAAGTTGGGGCATGAACACAGGTATCCACCATTGTGTGAGGCGTGAATACATGCGTAGACCCGTTGATGGGGCGTGAATACAAGCGTACACAGCGTCAATCACGCCGAACACTGTCGCTGTCGTACGATGACGGTGACAAATTTCGGAATGATGCGCCCATGCTTCACTGGTTACCCTTTCCAAGGTAAGATATTTCATGAATTGCAGGGACAGTAATAATAATCTTCAAATCCAAAACTAATCTTTTTTTCCCAAACCGTTTAAATATTGGGTGCCAAGTAGATCCCTAAACCTCTTCAATATTTTAGTATCTAATAAATTTGAATATTTCTGGTGTTATAAAAATATTAGCACAAAACATTGAAATCGTAGTAATTGCTACGAAAGTAATTAATTTATGCTCAATATGAATGTAAAGTTAAATGCTAAAATACTATATCAATAGTAGAAGTAAAACTGTCATTGACCTTGAAAATTTATATTTTCTTCAATATATGAGGATTGAATTATTATTATTATTATTATTATTATTATTATTATTATTAGCACCGCGTCTTACTACCCGTTCGGGTTATACACACTTACGCTAATGTGTAATGGTAGGGTTATTGTGAGATGAAATTGAGGACCTACAGTTTAACGTGGAATCCGAACCATGGTGGAGGCCTGGCATTCCTCACATTCACAAGATGTCTTGTCAGAGGTGAAGGAAGGGTTTGGTAATCAGATAAATCTATGCCGTGACCGAGGATTGAACCCCGGCCGCCAGCACAGAAGTCTGACACCTTACCCCTAGACCGCCAGGTCACCTGTTGTGTATTAATCACAACTTGTGAATGTGTGGAATGCCGGGCCCCCACCGTGGTTCGGATCCCACGTTAATCTGTAGATCCTCAATTTCATCTCACAATCACTCTACTATTACACATTAGCGTAAGTGCGTATAACCCGAACGGGTAGTAAGACACGGTAATAATAATAATCCAATATAGTGTTTACTATTCACTATTCCTTCTGGTGTAGGCTAGAGAGAGTTGTAACTTTCATTGATCTCAGTATCACTAATGTCTCTGACAAAATGAAAGTGGCAGAGGTATGAACGATACTAGTAACAACATTCAATACACAGCCAGTCTCTGTGATGAATGGAGTGAAGGTGTCACTTGTAGGGTAAGTCGGTGAGCTTTGTCAGACTGATCTGCAATAGTGCCTTCTGGTTCAGTGAGTAAAGCAACGGGAAACTGCCTCACTCATCATTTACCTGGTACGCCTCTTCAGTGCTGGCTAGGCTTTACAGCTGACGGTGAAACTGTTGAGGATACAAACAACCTTCAGGTTGAGTACTAAGAAATTAAAAAAAAAAAAAA
>CABFOV010001413.1:33767-53974 GCA_902141375.1 Timema poppense
GGGGGGGGGGGCCGGGGAGGAGGTTATCCTCCTGAACCACCCCTATCACCCTCTGACCCCCGCTAGCTAAACCCATGTTCGATGCTTACAAATGGATCTGCTGTACATTATAATCTAATCATAATTTCATTAATTTAGTTCCAAATTTTGTCTTAAGTTCCTTTGACAATCTTTATATTGAACTTTTAACTTAAGATCAACGATTGTTTATGTCAATGGTTTACATGGATTTTACCCACCTCGGTGGCGTAGTTAGCTAACGCACTGGTTTCGTGATAATCTAGACTGCCGAGGACGGGGCGATCGAGGTTCAAATATCGCTCGGGTGAATTGGAGTGGGTTTCATAAATGGTTTTCCACTCTACCTCCGCGCCAATGCGGGTTCACTTCCTCTAGATTCAACATTCCCGATTCTTAATGCATTATTGTAAATAGTACTAAAGCGTATAACCTGAACGGGTGATAAGACGAGGTAAGTATTATTATTATTACTACATGGATTTACTACACCGAATTTACATCGGTAAATTATCTTAAATGGATATGAAGGTGTATTCAAATTTATTGATATTTTAGATTTTTGCACGCGCACGCGCACGAATACGTTTTAGTTTTGTTCGAATTTGTATTGTTTTTTTATCATAGATGTGGAGAAACATAATTAAGTTCTCGTCATTGGCATGTTAAATTAGTCACGAACTTTTCTGCGTTATTCAACATCGTTTTAGATTTTCCACCAAATTGTTTATAGTGCAGTTTTTAAGGACTTCTATGGTAAACACCTGCATACGTTTCGGAGTCAGAGACATTTAGGGCCACCACGCACAGGGCGACCAGTCGTGCTACCCATGACCAGCGAGAATGCTTGTGGTAAATGGGACAGCGCACACTTGACTGCAGCGACCAGCTGGCCGCGGCACACTGGGATAGCGAGCGGCGCGCAGGCGACCAGTTGGCCAACTGGACAAACTGATTATAAAGGCGTGTTCTCACGAGTCAAGTTTAGTTGACCGATTTTATTTGATCAACAAAAGTTGAATGAAAAACCTAGTGAGAATCTTTGATTCCATAAAGTTGATCAACTTTTTAGTGGATCAAGAAAAGTTTGACCGAGTCAAACTTTATCGTTCAAGTGATGAGTCAACTTTCAGTAGAACCAGTTATTGACACGTGTGAACCCTCCGGATCACCAAGGCCAGTCAGTTTGCTTTCAACTCGTATCAAGTGTAGGCGTTTTCCCGTATCGTGTTTGTTTCGAATATCAAAATGAGTAGCAAGTGGTCCGAAAGCTTGATGTTCAAATCTTTATAACTATATAATAAGCATGATTGTCTTTGGAACCATCGTTTGGCTTATTATAAAAATAAAGATGCACGTGAAAATGAACTGAACTTTCAATAGCAATTCCTCAATTTTTTCTGCCGACATTCTCAAATGATTTATATATCCTTCACTATCCTCTAACGCTAGTTCCTTAGAAATATCTCCGAAACTCCCAATCGGGTTCTTCTCAAGATCCACTGTCTCACCCAAAAACGACGCTTTCGACCATTGTTACTTGATAAAATTGTTCGCAGTTCTTCTTGTAACATAACTGTTATAGTATGCACCACCTCGCGCACCGCTTCCTTCAAAGCCATTGTGAATACTGAAACGGTATGATCTATTTCAGTTGAAACGTATGAACCAAAACTGATTCAAGTCGCATTCAACTTTTGTTGATCAACTAAAATTGGTCAATAAAACTTGATTCGTGAGAACGCGCCTTAAAATAGAAACTAAATAGCCGGTCGCTTCCTTGGTCGCGGAGCCAGTCGCCGGTGTCTAAAAGATCACAGCGGCTGGTCGCGAGGCTGGTTGCATGACCTGGTCGCCCAGTGCGCGGTGGCCTTTATCCTACTAAAGTAGCTATTATTCAGGGGGTATTGATAATTATTTATGAGAATATAATTTAATTTTAATTAGTAATTAAAATTTATTTTAATGAGGTAGCATTAATTTTTAATTCGAATGATTGTATGCTTTTTAAGTAATGAAAGTAGACATTAGTTGAGTTTATTTGATGTTTGTTAAATTAAATCTGCTTAAAACGTAAGCTTGACAGATTTTAAAATATCACTAGCTTATTAAATTACTATAAAAAGGGATTGAACATATAAATCCAAGCTAATATTATAATTGAATATCTAAACACATTGTAATATTTTGGTGCTACGCGTCTTACACATTGCTTGTGATCAGCCACGAATTATAATCCCTTATTCAAGAACACAGGACAATTTGGGAAAGCACTAATTAAATATACCAGAATTCTCTTAAATGGAAATGATAGAAAACAGTTATTTAAAAAACCACACCCAAGTTACAACAGCAAGGAATTTAATCCAGGCGTCCTGAATTGAAGTGAATTAAATGAATGCTGAGTAAACTCTGTCAGAATATATTATTTGCTGTTACTGATATTGTGTTGGTAAGAAAAAAGCTCAACGTTCATGATTCTATTTATTTTATTAAAATAAGCTGGCATTTTTAATAATAGCAAAAATCATATTTCTCATTAAATTTATGGAATTAATATTGTTGATAAAAATGCTTATTTAGAATGTTCATGAAGGATCCCAATTTTTGAGGTTATTGAAAGCCATACTGTTGAACCACTAGTCCCAGAGCCAAGTATTAGTGAAGTCAAAGAAGCTATCAGGAGGTTAAATAATCATAAATCTCCAAATATAGATTCAATTCAACAAGAGTTAATAAAGAGAGGTTGTAGAACGTTGGTATTAAAAGTTCATAACCTGGTATGTTCCGTGTGTAACACAGAGGTATTTATTACCACAAGACTGGAAGAAAAGTACATAACTTATTTTCAAAAAGGAAGATAAAACAGAATGTAATAAATATAGAAGTATCCCACTAATATCAAAATGCGACAAAAATCTAATCTAACATAATTTTAATGAGATTGACACCATATGCAGATGATATAATTGGGGATTATCAGTGTGGATTTCAACAAAATAGATCAACAACTGTTCAGATGTTCGCCATGCGGCAAATATTAGTAAGGAAAAATGTGAATACAACGTGACGGTACAGTCAAGATAATTGAGTATGTTTGACTGATAAGCGTGACAAGGTATGGATTGGATGTCACGTATAAGATACTTTCGAAATTCATTATGGATTTAAATAAGGAAATACACTTTGCCCTTTATTTTAATCTAGCCTTAGGGTAAAGCAAGAGAGTATGGATGGGTTGACACTAAACGGTACAGTGCAGCTATTAAAATATTCAGATGATTTAGCTTTGTTATATAATTGTAAGAAAACTGTTGCAAAAAATGCAGAAATTTGATTAGAAGCTTTTAAGGTAATAAACAGGCTTGGAAGGGAACGTTGAAAGTATTAAAATACTGAGCATACGTTCACACGTAGAGCAATTATTGAGGATGATAATAATATATAGATTACTGTGAACAACAGAACTTTTGACAGGGTTAATGTGTTAATATATTCAGAAACTAGCAATAACTATATAAGAGTGTAAATTAGGAAAAGCATACAGTAGGAGAAGGCATGCTATTACTCGTTCTGTAAGTTAACATCTCGCCTGCTGTCCAGGAATGTATAGCTGAGATTATACAAAACAATAGTTTAACCGGTTGTTCTATATGGTTGTGAAACATAGTCTCTTAGCTTACATGGCGCTTAGAGTTTCGAAAACAAGGTGCTTGGGAAGATATATGGTTCAAAAAGGCATGAAGATACTACGTAGTGGAGTTTATATAAAAATGAGATACATACCCTGCATTCATCACCAGACATTGAATCAGCAATGAACTTTCGGGTTCCTAATGGAGTAGGTAGGCTAAGTAAGATAAAAGTGACAAAACTAAATTTTTATATATTTTAAGTGTATGTTTGGATTAATCAAATTATGTTTAACAAACGGCCTTAAAAATTACATAGCTAGCCTTGGTAGGCTACTCTCTAACCTAATATTTTATATTTTTAATTTTTTGAACCACCTTAGTCTAATATATTGCGAGAGTGACGCCTTAGACCATGTGGCCACAAAGGCGGGTCGTATTTTATATTATTATTTTATAACAATTAACTATTTATACTCCTCAAAAATAATCTAATAACATGAAATTTTTCCTCCTAATAAATTTGAGAGTAAATTCATAACGTGATTTTTCTTTTATTAAATTAATCTTTTTTTTATGAAGAATTATTCTCTTCATTCAAAAATTAGCTATCATATAAAAGCTTATCTTTCAAAATTTAAATAAATAAATACTATATATTTAAACCTCTAAGGCATTGTGCTTTAGAATCGTTTACTTTATTAAGTCCAATATTGAATCTTTGAGTATGATTCTCAATGTTCCCAATCTCACAAACTTTCCATAGGCCTTACCTAATAAGTGTCCTAAAATCTACTATTATCAATTTAAATATTAATTTCAATAGTTCGATATTTTCAAGAAAACTTATTTCTCTTAGCATTTACATAAGTGATAGTATATCTAAAAGTTCGTTCACGGTAGGAGTTTACCTGTGAAAGGACTTTTTTCCCTACCAGAACTCTATTATATAGTAGGATATTGGTAAGAAAAAAGACCTTTCAGAGGTAAACTCCTACCGTGAATGAAGTATAAGTAACCATTTGTTCAAGTCTGTTATTAATAGCAATTTCTCTTTCGGTCTGATCATATTGAGTTAGCTTTTATTTTCAAGTAAACTCCAATCGTAAATTTAGGCTACTAGTTAGACTATTTTTGACAATATTATTTTCATGAATATGTGATATTCTTGACTGTTCATAATTTATAAATCGATTATATAATGGCAAAGCATAATCTGTAACGAAGGGAGTATTATTTGAATGGACCCACGTTCACAATGCTTTGCAATATCTCAATATATTTTAGTTGTAGAAACATGGTAGTACACAACTAAAATATTGATTTTAATTAGGTTCAACGTTTATTATAAGATATTCTTTGATAACCCAATATCTAAACTTGTTTATTGACAATTTACTGTGAAGTGTTTGAAACAACAGCGTGGTAATGGGCTAACGGCAATAGGTTTTGTTTTATGAGATATGATATTATTGAAGGTATTTTAAGCTTAAAATATACTGTAGATGAACAAGAACATGTTTATACTGTTCTAAAAGAAAATGTATCCCTTAAAAAAGTTGTATTAATATATTTGAGAAGAACTTGTTCTCAAAACCATATCAGTCCATTTTTTCTAATTTAAAGGAGAGCCAAAAAAAACTGTACTAACCAAACTTCTGTGAATTTTTAATTTATACACGGTTCACATCACTCTGAACAAAAAGTGTGTCTGTTTTTAACAATTAATTATTAAATTAAAGTTAAAAATTCAAAGAAGTTTGGATGCTAGTTTTTTGGGAACTCCTGTAAAATTTAAAATATGGACTGAACTGGTTTTAGGAACGGGTTCTTCTTATATCCAACAAAACGTTTTCTAGAGTAGGACCTTAATAACAATTGCTGAAATGTTTATATATTTCTTGCTTCCAATTTGATACTCGCCAATAGATAGCGAAATATGTATTTTAGGACTAAAACACTGATTTGAAGATGAAAACAAAAGGTTATTTTATTAATACTATCTTAATAATAATACGACATTGATTGATAAGCTAAGGCACCTAACAAAAACTGACAGGAAAATAAATTTAAGCCTGCTTCGGTGCCCTAATGGTCTAAAACATCAATCTCGCAATAGACTAGACTGCCGATTACAGCAAAATCGGGGTTTCGAATACCGGTCGGGAGTAATGAGGGTGTTTTTTCCTAAATGGCTTTACACTCTCTCTCTCTCTGTCTGTGTCTCTCTCTCTGTCTGTGTCTCTCTCTCTCTCTCTCTCTCTCTCTTTATCCACGCAAATGTGGATAAACGTCCTCTAAATTCAGCCTTCCTTAACCTTAACTCATTAGCGTAGGTAGTAAATATGCGTATAACCTGAACAGGTAGAAAAACATGATGCTAAAAAACTGTAATAAGATTGAAACTTAACAAAGAGGAAAATTATATAGGCCTTTACATAAAGAGGAGTTATAGATGAACACAAATAATATAACTAACATAGAAATAAAAATATAAGATCAAAGCTTATGTAATAACGTTTATTATTGATTTAATCTTTAATTTAAGCTTACACGCGTAAATACAACATACATTTTCATTTTCCTCAACTTCATGACTCAGCCCATTATTTGAAAGTTTCACTTTAAAACAATTCAATTATAATTGCCATAATTATTTAGTTGGTTAGGTTAGATCCCATGAAAGAGAAGATGAAACAGTGTGTGGTGATTGTAGCTATGAAGAGGAATAAATAAATATGATCTTTCTTGTGAGCGAGTAGTAAAATTACTAAAGGTGTGTGAAGCTTAGAAATGTCGAAGTCAAAGGTCAAATCTCATTCGCTTTGACTTCGACAACTACAATAACCTTTGTATCTTGCAACATTTCGAAGAAAGAAAAAATCTATATATTATGAACATATTTTAAACATTTCACTAAATAATGTTTAATCATAGTGTATTCATTTTTAGAATAGTCATTAAACAACAGTATTTTTACATCAACTAGTAATTACCCTTCCTTCACCTCTGACAAGACATCTTGTGAATGTGAGGAATGCCAGGCCTCCACCGTGGTTCGGATTCCACGTTAAACTGTAGGTCCTCCATTTCATTTCACAATCACCCTACCATTACACATTAGCGTAAGTGCGTATAACCCGAACGGGTAGTAAGACGCGGTGTTAATAATAATAATAATAATAATAATAATAATAACTAGTAATTAAATGGCATCTTAACATACGCATAGGCCTATAGAAAGCAGGTAAGTAAGTAAAACCAAAAGTATTGTTTAATATTGCCAACATTATGTTGATAAAAATAAAAACACCTGCCAAGCTGTAACTCCATGAAATGGCGGCCGCCGGTATAAATCAAATAAAATATATTATACAAAGCTTTTTAGCTATGCTATCTAACTTACTTGCATTAAATTTATAGCACACATATCCATTATTTATTTATTTTATCTCGTAGGAATTTTCTATAACGAGCTGAAAAGTTTATTTTTTATACAGAATATGAATAAATTAATATATACCACTCGTAAAAATTAGAATTAATGGATAAATTAAAAATTAAATTTAGTGCTATGTGGCACTAACAAAAACCTGATCTTTAACTTCAGCTTTGACTTCACTTCGTATATTTTAAAAATGACATTCACACATCGCAAGAAATAATACAAAAGAGATTTTTCTGTAACACACGCCTTACTACCTGTTCAAGCGATATATACGCATATGTACTAATTACGCTAGTGAGTTTGGGATGAGGAAGGCTGAATTTAGAATAGATATAACCAATTTTGGTTGTAGGGAGTGTGGAAAACCATTTAGATAAAAACTACCCTCAGTACTCCGGATCAGGATTCGATCCCGGATCTTCCCGGCATCGACAGATTAGTATATTGCGAGAGTGAAGCCTTAGACCAAGCTGTCCCCAAATCGGGCTGCAGAAAAAGTGTTGTTTTTAGCACAGCGTCTTATTACCCTTTAGGATTTT
This sequence comes from Timema poppense, assembly GCA_902141375.1. Taxonomy (NCBI): domain Eukaryota; kingdom Metazoa; phylum Arthropoda; class Insecta; order Phasmatodea; family Timematidae; genus Timema; species Timema poppense. Next base: position 41,405 of record CABFOV010001413.1, read on the forward strand.
ACACTTATGTACGCCTACTAATTATGCTAATGGTTTTAGGGATGAAGAAGTTTATATTTAGAGGAAGTGTACCTTTATTTGCTTGGAGTAAAAGTGTAAGATCAATTTAGAAAAACACCCTCAGTACACCTGGCTGGGCCTCGATCCCCGAGCTTCCCGTTATCAGCAATCTAGTCTATTGGGAGAGTGATGCCTTAGGCCATGTGGCCACCAAGGCGAGCTCTCACACTATTGAAGCTACAAAACCAATAAAACATTCTTATTATTTTATAATGTTCTGTTGTGACCTTGTTCAAAAATTAATTCATTCGTCCGAGGAAAGATATATTATCTATATTTCTAAACATTTATCCTGATCTCTAAACTTCAACACTTGGCGAGAAATGTCATTTTGTCGTTAAGAACGAGCTAATTCCTCATCATGAATTTTTAAATTAAAATACCCAAATTTTATGTTTTTAATCCTATAAGGTCATGATACCTTTCGTCTCCATTAAACGTCAGCCCTCTTTTAAAATAAAAAATACACTTATTAAATACCGTGAGTTTTCCTTATAAATGCAACGCATATCAGCGCTACAGCAGACAGTCAAAAGGACGAACGACCCACTTTAACTTGACTAAAAAACAAATCGGTGGAAAATAAAACAAATTTTTAAGAATCAATAGTCTTCTTGTTTTCACCAAAAATAAAGTATAATTCTTATAGAAACTGTTTAGTAGATAAAATAATAATATCTTATCGAAAGGGAGATGGTCAATTTACACAGTTCATCGTAGCGATTCGGAGATCCTAAGTCTACTTTGCTTATGTACATAGATTTGGATAATAATGAGATACCGAAAACACAACAACAAGATAAAGTACTTTCTCCTAACTTTGTTAGTAAATACATTTTTGTATACTTCCAGATATGAAAGGGACTTTAAATTTAGTAAACATTAATAGACATAGCTTACAGAAAAATTAAAGTCCATTTTAAAGTTTTAAAAATAAATATTATATCACAATGGGCTTTTCACCATATCAACGTGTGTGTGTGGGGGGGGGGGGGGGGGNTTATTAGCACCGCGTCTTACTAACCGTTCGGGTTATCCGCACTTACGCTAATGTGTAATGATAGGGTGATTGTGAGATGAAATGGAGGACCTACAGTTTAACGTGGAATCCGAACCACGGTGGAGGCCTGGCATTCCCCACATTCACAAGATGTCTTGCCAGAGGTGAAGGAAGGGTTTGGTAATCAGATAAATCAATGCCGGGACCGAGGATTGAAATATATTATTCATACTTTTCTAAGCAAATCTTTTTTTTTTTTAGCTATGTATAAGTAGGTAAACTAGTTTGGGCTCGTAAACATTAATTACGATAATGGAACAGAGATGAGAGAGGTATCAGTTGAGAGTAAATGTACCCAGCATTGACTGAAGTGATAGTGTGAAACCATTTAGGAACACACACCCTCAGTGCACCCAACCAGGACTCGAACTACGATATACCAGACACCATCAATCCAGTCTGACACTAGATTGTGACACGTTAGACTACGTGACCATCTTTGCAGGTAAGAAAGTCTTTAATTTGTTGATAAGCGATATAATCTACCGTAATGGAACCAGAGAAATACTTATGGGTTCATACAAGGCATAAATGGTAGCGTTTCCTAACAAACTAAAAGACGATAAAATTTAAATAGAGTGTTAGACATAGTGAGAACAAATTATATTCTATAGTCACGATAAGTGCATACTGTTATCATTGTATATTTGGAGCTCAAGAAATGTTAGCTAAATATTTCCTCCTTCAAATAAATTATTAAATGTTACATTATGCATAGGTGGTTCTAGGGGAGGGGTGTAAAGAGCACCTTTTTCTCCGGAGATTTTTTTATATAGCTTTTAAAAATTTACCAAATCAATTGAGCGGCAATATAGAGTTTTAATATCAGGAGGGAAACCTTTAATTTCCTAATTCAAAAGTATGTATACACTATTCTCTTCTTATTTTAGATTGAAGTTTCTTAATTTTAGAGTTTAAGTTATGTATGAAACTTTTATTTTCCATGCACTCCCCACTCCAATCCTCGATAGTAAATACTGGATCTTCAAAATACATCCAATTACAACATTTAAACTAAGGTAACTTTGCATTGATTTGTAAATAGTAATTACAAAGGTTTATAATAAATGCATATAGAATACGTCAGATGTCTTGAATTCAACCAATATAAATTTAAAAGGCTGGCAAATCAATCTAGTAATTTTAATTTAAAATGTATCTCAGTTGTGTATTGTATTTGACTTTAGTAATTATAGTAAACTATAACTGAAGGGCGTTAATTTTTATTACAATCAAAATTAATTAACCCACATAGGTGGACACGTGGACTAAACATCAAGTTCATCTAGTCTAATTTGCCAGTGATGGGGGAGCTTGGGGATTGAGTCCCGGCTGATAGTTCTGAGGATATTTTTTTCTAAATGGTTCCCCACTCTTTCGTTTTTTCTGCACCATGTCTTACTAACCATTAGGGTTTTAAGCATATGTACTAGTTTTTCTAATGTGTATGGAATGAGGATGGTTGGATTTAAGGGAAATGCTTCCGAATTTAACCCACATTTACTCGGAGGAGGAGTGGAAAACCATTTATGGAAAACCACCCTCAGTACACTCAACTGTAAACTCCATTCACGGTAGGAATTACTCTCTGAAAGGTCTTTTTTCCTACCAATATCCTACTATATAATAGACTTCTGGTAGGGAAAAAGGCCTTTCAGAAAACAATTCCTACGGTGAACATCTTTTAGTTCCCAAAATCCCCTTCATCGACAGTCCAATCTATTGCGAGAGTGACAACTAAGACAAGGGGCTTTTGAACTTTTTGAGCTCAGGCCTCTCTTGAATATTGAGTGTAGTGGTTAAGCCACACTATCAAAATACATTATAAAGAAGCTTTTATGAAAAAATTAAAACAAAACAAAAAAAAATCAAATGTTTGGCACTACACACCTTAACATCTTGAATCACGGCAACAGAAAATAACACAGTTAATAGTAAACAACACACCATATAGAAATGCGAATATGTTCTGAGGGTTATAGTTAACGTTACTACATCACAGAAAGTACTTGCCATTATTATATGTACAGTGCCACGCGCCTAACTCCTATGCAACTTGTTGTACACGCATGCATGAACAGCTTTGATATCCCGGTGCTATACGCCCAAATTTTGGACACAACTTAATGGTATTAGCATAGGTTTCCGGATGTAAGTGTTTAGGGATTTTGTATTACTTTTGGTTCAAACAAACTATATGTGCAATTTGGGCTATGAGTTTCCGAACACTCTGTATATACTATATATATATTTGTATTTACTGTATGGAAATATATATTTATATACCTATATACAGTATATATATATAACCACAACCTGAAGATTGTTTTGATATGATTTCTATTCATCCTGTGCTGGACACGTACTCTGGGTACTGGATGTTGTGTATCTTTAGGCATTAAATTAGATTGCTTGTTGTGTGCACTGTGTTGTCAGTTCAGCAAGAGCAAGAGAAATACCCCAAATTGAAAATATTAGAAACAATTGGAGATTCATGGATAAATTGGGTATTATATCAGAGCTAGACAAGATTTCATTAAACTAGCGTTACCCGGTTCCGCAAAGTTGGTTAATCTAAGTCTCAAGTCACCTCTTCCACATATTTTTAATTTATTCCCAGGACAACTGGACCCTGCACAACTCTGAAGACATTTTTCAACTAAATATGTTGAAATAAATTAATACTCTACAGTAAATGTAAATACCTTTTGGTCAAATATTCTATTGCCTGCTATTATTAGCATAACATTATTGCTGTAACATCCATAAAAACCTTAACACCTCCCTACAAACCCCTTTACCAATTAACGCCCGCTTAAAACAAGAAACTTTTTTAGGTTTGGTTGTATGGTTACAGGTCCCTCTCTTCTGTTTGATTGTAAGATTAAATTACCTTAGGGATAACAGCGTAGTATTTTATTAAAGTTCCTATCGAAAGAAAAGTTTGCGACCTCAATGTTGGATTAAGAAAAAGTTTAGATGTAGAAGCTTTAAATTTAGGTTTGTTAAACCCTCATATTCTTGTTTGATTTGAGTTCAGACCGGTATAAACCAAGTCGGTTTCTATACTCTAGATTGAACTCAAGATTTTGATGAATTTCGAAGTTTCATGACCCCCGCCCCCAAATCCGAAAAAGTTGTTTTTGAATCTCCGTCTGTTTGTTCGTCTGTACTTCGGACTAGAGCCTAAACTATTTTACTTATCGGGTTAAAACCTCGTGTCTAGGTTTTTTTATAGGGTTTCCCCGAGTGGTTTTTGGAATTGGATATCTAACCCTAAAATTATGGGTAGTGTACTGAAGGACTAAAAGAGATATAATTGATTTCCTCAAAATCGGTTCTAACGATTTTGATTAAGTTTCATTTCAAAACATTTAATATTATTAAAAAAAATGGTTGCTCTCAATATTTCGGCGAAATGACTTTAAGGGTTCCGGTCTGATGCGTAAATTCTAATTTTTGATAATATCTCCGAAACTATTTAAGAAATGAAATTACTTATCATGTAGGTCTATTTATAATTCAAATATTTTATTTGAAACATATTTTTATAAAACAATAACCGTCAAGCTATACGCGAATATAAATATATTAACTCTTCGAACACTAAAGGTAAAGCATTGCGACCGTAAAAAATAAAATTGCTCGAACTCCACACGAACTTTCTCGCTCTATAGTTTAAAAATTCAGATATTTACTCAAAATTCATAATATAATATACACTAGCGAACCCTAGAACAAATTGCGCTATAAATACGTAATACTTTTTTGACTCACGGTTTTAAATAATATAATTCTATTTTTTTAAATTAACGTCTTTATTTGTATACTTGGACCAATAAAAAATATCGATATTGGATCCCCAAGGCCCAAGGTTCAACACTTCGTATTAAAAATTTTACTTCCGGTTAAAATTTTCGTCATTTTATTAGAGGATGCACATCTTATGGTTATCGCATTGTTACTAAATCTCTGATTTATAAATTTTGACCAATAAAATAGGTAATTATTGACTATTGAATCTAAATTGAGAGAAATAGATTATTGCTGTACCTGGGGCGAATCCAGGATTGGGATATGGGGAGCGTGCTCCCCCCTTTAAGAAATTAAACGAATAAAATCAATGTTAAAGTCAATAATAGTTTTATTGTTATTACGTAGTACCATCTCACTAACCAGGTTTCATTTTTTAAATTGTTATTGGTAATATTATTAAATGATTAATATAATATATTTATTATAAATTGTTAAGACAATCACATTAAGTATTAAAGTGGTGAAATTACCCAAATTTAAGTTGCGCACCTTTCACCTAGTTGCACAAACCTTGTCTACGTTTAAATTTATTTGATTATTTTTATTATTAATATTTCAATGATTATTAATAGCTAAAGATCTTTAAAATAATTTATTTTTAAATAACGTTCTTTAAAATAAATCTTTGAATAATACCGCACACATAACCTTTTAGTATGGCTCAGTAGTAAAATTTCGACTTAGAATGAGAAATAACTAGCTATACTATAGAGTAGAGTTAGTTCGATTGTTAGAAATCTGAATAGTTACATTGAATAGTTAATTGATTGAACAGCTAAAAAAAACTATTTAGATAATAATTGTTATGGTGTTTTATAAACTTATTTCCTTCTTAATAATCACTATTTGTTGATATTCTTATTATTGGCTTATAATAAATTTCAATACTAATCGCAAATTTCGAGTTATACCCTTTTGTTAGAGGATTAATCTCAGGCTTAGCGCTACACTGAAAAATTATTTAAAGATTTACTCTCAAATTTTGGAAGTATTTTTATGTCAAAAATTATTGAGGTGCCTCCCACTCCCCTTACCGACCCGATCCCGATGGGAGCACTCACAACCCTCCCCCCTTCCGAAAATTCTGGATTCGCCCCTGGGCTATACAAACATCTCCCCTAAGAGGTTAAAGGAAAAACAGCATCAACTTCTTGAAAGACTTACTTAATTGCTTACTCTATGGCATTAGAGAATTATTGCGTGTAAACTTAATAAGTATCTCTTCACAAGTAGAGCTCACAAAATTGTACTAATATGTTAACCAATATCTCCGAAACTATTGGTTTTATAAAACTAAATTTCAAATAAAAGTTTTTTTAATTTTTAATAGTAGAACTAGATGATAAGTTATTTAGTATCTCAAATAGTTGTGGAGACATAGAAATTTTGCTTCTGTAAATAACCTTAAAAGTCATTTCCATGGGAAAATGAAAAAAGCCATTTTGTTTATAATATTAATGCATGCAGTGATAAGTAATTTCATATCTTAAAGACTTACGGAGATAAAATCAAAAATTAGAATTTACGCAACAGACCGGAATGCTTAGAGTCACTTTGACGAAAAGTTGAGGGTAGCCATTTGGTTTGTAATATTGATCAAAGCTCAGATATGAGATTTAATCAAAATCATTAAAGCCGATTTTGATGAAATCGATTTTTTCTCTTTCCGCCCTTAAGGAAACTACCATTAATTTTAGGGTTGGATATAAAATTCCAAAAGTTCCTCTGGATAACCCTATTAAACCCTAGATACCAAGTTTTAGCCCAATCGGTTAAATAGTTTAGGCTCTAGCCCGAGGTACAGACCGACAGACAAATGGACAGACAAATAGACAGCATTGAGAAAATTACTTTTTAGGGTTCGGGGGGTCATGAGACATCGACATAAATCAAATTCTCGAGTTCAATTTTTTTGACGATCACAATACTTGCTCTACCTGTAAGGTAGCAAAAAGTAAAAATACTGATATTTAATCCCCAAGAGTCAACACTTCGTATTAAAATGTCGACTTCCTGTTTAAAATTTTCGACATTTTATTAGGGGTTGCACATCTTATGGTTATTGCATTGCTATTAAACTCCTCATTTACAAATTTTGACCAATAAAATAGGTAAATTTTGAATGTTGAATCTAAAATGATAGAAATAGATCATTGGTGTACAAAAATTTCCCCGAAGAGGTTGAAAAAAAAGAACACACACTTTTTGGGAAATCTACTTATTTCATAATCTATGGTATTAGAGAATTATTGCGTTAAAACTTGAGTAGTATCTCTTTACAACTAAAGCTCTCAAAATTGTATTAATATATTTGCTAATATCTCAGAAACGGTTGGTTTGTAGAACTATATTTCATAAAAAGGTGTTTTATTTTTAATATTACTACAAGGGTGACCTGGCGGTCTAGGGGTAAGGTGTCAGACTTCTATGCTGGCGGCCGGGGTTCAATCCTCGGTCCCGGCAAAGATTTATCTGATTACTAAACCCTTCCTTCACCTCTGACAAGCCATCTTGTGAATGTGAGGAATGTCAGGCCTCCACCGTGGTTGGGATTCCACATTAAACTGTAGGTCCTTCATTTCATCTCACAATCACCCTACCATTACACATTAGCGTAAGTGCGTATAGCCCGAACGGGTAGTAAGACGCGGTGCTAATAATAATAATAATAATCATAATAATAATAATAATAATATTTTGCGATGATAAGTTATTTACTATCTCAAATAGTTGCGGAGATACGAAAATGTATGCTTCTGTAAAGCATCCTAAAAGTCATTAATACATTAAAACAATTTTGTGAACTCCAGTTGTGAAAAGATAATATTTAAGTTTAAAAGCAATAATTCTCTAATGCCATAGAATAAGCAAATAAGTAAGTCTCTCAAGAAGTTGATGTTGTTTTCCTTTAAACCTCTTAGGGGAAATATTTGTAAAGCACAGGGGTGGATCCAAGATTTTCATGAGGGAGGAGGGGTGAGGGGTCCGCCAATTTTTTTTAACCTGAAGTCAAAATTTAATACTAAATGTTTACCCTTGAGGGCCCAATATCGATATTTTTTATTGGTCAGAATATACAAACGAGGACGTTAATACTTTAAAAATAAAATTTAAAACCGTGAGTCAAAAAATTGTTTTACGTATTTATAGCGCAATTTGTTTTTGGGTTTGCTAATGTATATTATATAACGAATTTTGAGTAAATATCTGAATTTTTAAACAATAGAGCGAGAACGTTTGTGTGGAGATCCGTACCATTTATTTCTTTTTCTAGTACGAAAGAACCATATCAGTATTTTTTTTAATGATTAAAATGAATTACTTTGGCAGAAACTATAATGTGATAGATTTACGAAACATAAATTTGACTCAAAGTTAATAAAGAGAGATCAACATCGATGTTCTTGGGGTAAAGTCTTCACCTCAGGATCCGATGTCCATTGGTTCAAACCCAGCCGGGGTCGACGGATTTTTCTTGAGCGAAAAAATTCTGTAACACAATTTTTTTCTGAGAGCAAGTAAAGCCGTCAGTCTCTTGTCAATTGTGACATTTAAAAGAACCCTGGGAGAAAAGTGAAAATTCCTTTACTGGCAAAATGGGTAAGCCCTAAGGCTCATTGGTAAGCTAATAGAAATTCTCTCGCTGATATAATTAGTCAGTTCATATAATGCACGTTAAATACCCCAAATAAAAATATGTAAGATAGAGAGTATTACCCGTATGGCTAGTAAGACTTGGTGCTAAGAAACAAATAAAAATATATGTTATATAGAGCGTTATACCCGAATAGCTAGTAAGACGCGGTGCTAAAAAAAGATAGAGGCTGTGGATAGGACTAAATTCAGGTGATGACTTGAGTAATGAGCATAGGCCTATAATGCTTTTGGATAATGGTGGAGAGTTCTTATTTGAACACCATTTTTAGACCAAATCATCGTGGAGTTTCCTTCATATCCTTGAACTATTAATTTTTTTAGGCCAATGTCTATGTAATTGCAAGTGTTAAAAAAAATTAGCCACATTATTGGGAGATAAATCGATTGTTTAGAAAAGGGTTACAAAACCTTTTATCAGTAAAGGATGGTTCTCATTTGTTAAGTATCTAATACACAGTGAGAACTGCTCCTACCCATATGCATCAAGGGTTTCATCTCCAATAATAGAGAAACACTCTGCATCGTTAATTTATTTGGCCACTTTTCTTGAATTAGCTGCCGACAAATGCTTATAAAGTCATTTTGAATTTCTGGGCTTAAGTAGGATGCATTCCTGGAGCCATGAAGTATGTAGTACTTTAGTTTTTCATGAACGTTTTCTCGGTACATTATGAGAGCTAAGAATTTTCCATCTTTTTTCTCAAGCTTTTGGAGAGTGATAGGGCCACTGTCATAATCCCCTTTGAGAGGAAACTCATTCTCGCCATAACATGATTGATCCTATGATTGGTATGAAATACGCTCTATTCTCTTCTCGTTCTCGCCTACTCTTATATTCAGAATAGTAGCCAGGTCCTTTATTTTACTTGGAGTTACTTTAAACAGTTATCTGCAGAAGCTACTGCCGACCTATGGCAACTTCTTTTTGAGTGGACCTGAAATTTTTCCGCTGCATTCTTCCTCTTTATAAAGGGTTGGCCTACCAATGAAGCCGTCCGTACTAACAGGTCAGCTTTCCCGACATATTCTAATGTAAAATAAACACAATACTTATAATAGGCTCCGTCCTTTGGCGTCTTTTAGTAAGCAAGCTATTCTCATCTTTCAAGCCAGCCATGCTGAAACTTAAGATTTTTCTTCTCAAATTGATTCACAGGAAACTTGGATGATGCATCTGGCACGAAGCGATCCTTTACTACATTGTGTTTGTCTTCCTGTATGTTTTTGACACGAATAGAGGGTTGAAAAATATTTTCATAAATCAATCCTATATCAAATTTAGAAATACTTACTTGTGTAGATACAGTTTTGTTTGTATCTTGTTCAAAAGGTATGGGGGATGAACTGCAAGAACGATGCTGGGGTGAGCAGAAATGAGGGTTGGCACTATCCAGAGATGTTTCTTCGTTTACTGGTGTCTAAAATAAAGGCTGGTTTTCTAGATGATAGTACTATCACGTCAGTAACTCTCACTAAAGTGTACGATAGCAGCTATTATGTTAGTTAGCTCTTTTCACGGTAAGTAACAAAACACTGTTATAGTAAGATAGTTAGCTACAAAATGGCAGCAGCTGTGCAGGCCATTGCTGAGGTTTTACGACAGCTAGTGGAAAATAAGATTATTAGACGACGTAAAAAGAAATGAATATGTATCAGAAAATGTTTAGCAAGAAGAGGTACACTTGGTGCATAAAAATAGCCTATTCAACTAACTTTCAATAGGAAGGCCATCATGTTGATTACAAACATAGCGCAAGTTATTGCACACTATGCACACACAACGAAAAAGGCAGACAAACAAAATAAACAAAGAAACCAATGAACTACATACAGCCACAAAATATCAGAGCTTCTTCAAAACAAAATCATAAAATGGTCTCCACTATCATGAGAGTGAGTTGTTAAACGTTTTCCCTGTGATAGTTGAGGAACTTTCACGATAACGCTACTATCCCTATCGCCAAAGTCTTGTGAATTTAATCCTGCTATAGTACTATCATGGCAGTGAGAGAGTGATAGCGTGTTTAGACGATGAGAGTATCGTGATAGTTTCTATCGTGATAGCAACTATCATAATTTACTATCGCCGTGAAAACCAGGCTTAAGAGAAAGAAAGGATGTCGTTTAAAAAATGCCTTTCGTGAATTTTTGATTTTTATTAAAAATAACTCTAAATTTTACCTCAACCCCTTAATTTAAGGTTATGGGCTTAGTAACCTTGAAACATACTAAACAATAGTTTAGAAATATTATAGTAAAACCTACCCTCATATTAAAAGAAGACTCAGATACGATTTTCCTTTTCTTCCGTGTCACGAACGAACTTGTTTATTTTGGGCGGCAAAGTACTGTGAGCAGTAAGAGTCCAATAGTGATATTTGCGAGGAAGAAAGCGGAGGAGGGCAGAATAAAGCTCCAGACCTCACAACACTGCAGGTGTCTATAAATAAACTATATTGAAACAACATTACTGTTTCGTTTATTTGCGGATGTGTCACGGATCCAACCAACTCCAGAATTCTGTTTTAATGGGGGGTATAGATATATGACAGGGAAGCGGGGGAGGGGGTAGTTACCATAGTCTGCCACTAAGGATAAAGAAAATCCTTGGAAAATATATTCATTTCATCCCTTTATTACTTTACGCAGTTACATCACCATTCAGCTAGGGTTTTTTAAAACTATTTTCATTTGTTCTTCTGTTTTCTTTTCTTTCATTTTTTTTCTTCACTAAAGGGGAGATTCTGACTCACGGATTGTCACCCGCCCTATCCCCTGGCTGGTTACGTGCCTGAGTCCCCTAACTGCTACTGGCAGTTTCTAGAACAATATATCCTCTTGTGGTGTGACATTTTTTTTTACTTTATCTTTTTATGTGAGTGGCATTAGCAAAATAGTTTTCATTTTTTCTTATCACCACATCTTACTAGCTGTTAAGGCTATATATATATTAAGATAATGATTTATGAATGAGGAAGGTTGAATTTAGAAGAAGTGTACCCATATTTGCGTGAAGGGGGAGTGAGAAAACAATTAGAGGAAAACCACACTCAGTACATCCAACTGGAACTAGAACCCCGATATCCCCGTCATTGGCAGTCTAATCTATTGCAAGAGTTAAGTCTTAGCTCAGGGTGACAATGCTTTTCACCCCAAGGGCTAAATCTGATCATCACTTTGTGCCACGGAACAAAGATATATTTAGTAATCCCAACAATTTAATAAAGACCTGTGACCCGCCTCGGTGGCGTAGTTGGCTAACGCACTAGTCGTGTTAAGCTCGACTGCTGAGGACGGGAAGATCGAGGTTCTAATCTCGGTCGGGTGAACTGGAGGTGGTTTTTTAAAAATTGTTTTCCACTCTCCCTCCACACAAATGCGGATTCACTTCCTCTAATTCAACCTTACCAATTCCCAATCCATTAGCGTAATTAGTACTTAAAGCGTATAACCCGAACGGGTAGTAAGACGCGGTGCTAAATAATAACAAATAAATAAAAATAAAGGCCTATAAAAACCATTACTAATTGATTTTTTCAATACTTTTGTATAAATTGTATTTTTTTAATTGGTGGAATCTTCAAATTTTACTACAAATAAAAAATGTATTACACCCCTAAAATGTATCGTGAACATTGCACGCACAGAGACTCTCTTAAAACAAATAAGCATTATAAATTCATATATTTATAGATATTTTTTCTTATCAAATAATGCATAGTTGAACGCAATCATGAGATTTTTCAAATTAATATTTTTACTCTAAACATTATCTGTTTTACATCCCCAATCGAGGGTTTCCCTTTAATTTTTCTCCGGGAAAATAATGTAAGGGCTACATTTTCAGTTTCAGTAAGAAAGGTTTTGTTTGTATATGTTTTACAATCATTAATCATTAGATTCACTATCAATAATATGTTGTTTGAATGAAGTTTTGAAAGCAACCATCCCAGTGGAGACACTTACTGTGTGTGTGT
>CABFOV010001413.1:54133-93703 GCA_902141375.1 Timema poppense
GGGGGGGGGGAAGCTCATTCCACGTCCGTGATGCCTAACCGTGAATGAACGAGAGTAATATTCAGATTTTTGAATTGGGATGGAAGGTGACGCGGGAAAAGACCATTGTTTTCACAGTTTTTATACCGGAACTATGTTTTGGTCAAAATAAATCAAATATGGCTTCAGTAGAAACATAAAGTTTAATTTTCTCCATATGGTGATATCAACGGTTTTTGAATATCTGTCAATAGGGTAGTGGCATTAAATGATAAAAATTTTTAACGAAGAGAAAAAGCTGTTAAATTCCAGGACACCATTGAAAGATATTCAACAATTGTTGATATCATTATGTGAAGAAAATTAAACCTTATGTTTCTACTGGAGCAATATTTGATTTATTTTGGCTAAAACAAGTTTTGCTATAAACACACACAAAAAACTTACCTTTTCACGCGTCTCCTTCCATCCCACCTTAAGCATGTGTATGAAACTGATATTGAATTTTAAGAAGAGGAAGTTTTTAAGATCTTGTGTAGAATACATGTGGGAGTGAAGTGCCCGCCTTTCCTTTAGTCGTAGCCACCTACATTTGTCAAGTATTTATAGATGTGGTCCTGGTACTTAAGGTTGTAAATAAATCGATTGCGTGTACTCTGTAGCCGCTGTAGTCTTTGTGCACGCACTTCAGTAAGATCCCTATAAACAATTTTACAGTAGTCAAAGTATGGGAATATAAAACTATGGGCAAACATAAATTTTCTTTGAGAAAGAAAGGAATAGGCCTACATTTTTTGAGTCTTATTATAGAATGGAGAACAGCACAGGTTTTTTGACGTGTTTTATTGACTTTATTTGTATAATAATTCAGATTTTCTTTCGTTAGCATAACTGGAGTATTTTTATTTGTGAGTTAGATGATATAACATTGTCATTAGGTAAAATACTGGAAAGGGTAGATTTATTTATTTATTATAATAGCCTTGATGTACAAATATGTATTTATTACCATTAACTTTTCTATTGTTCACGGTACTGTCAGAACGGTAAACTTATAAATAATCTTTTAACAATAATTTTTATTAAAATAAGCATTGGATGAATTAACGTGAAGTAATGATTTACTCATAAAAATAATATTCTGCTTATGTATTTTAGTTTTGCGTCTTACTAACCGTTCGGGCTATACACTTATGTACTAATTACACTAATAGTTTTATTGATGAGGAAGGTTGTATTTAGAGGAAGTGTAGCAGTATCTACGTGGAAGGAAAGTGGAAAACTATTTTTGAAAAACCACCCTAAACACACCCAACTGAGATTAAAACCTCAATCTCCCCGTCATCGGCAGTATAGTCTACTGCAAGAGTAGCGCCTTAAAACATGCGATCGCCAAAGCGGGTATTTATATAGTCATGTATTATTTTAAGATAGATTAACTCATCAATCTATGTCATACAAATAATTATAGGCCTAAAATATTGGTATGTAATAGTTTCTAAAATATAAAAACATAAAAATATAATTGTAACAGGTTTAAAATAAATATAAATATTTTTCAATACTACCCCTCGTTAATATGATTTATCAAAACAGCATAAATTGTTTCATTTTTGAGTAAAACTAGTTTTAAAAACTGTATCATAGTTAATTTTTTATGGAAAGATTGAAAGTTGAAGTGTACCCACATTTTCGGGGAGGGAGAGTGGAAAACCATTTAGGAAAAGCCACTCTTAGTACACCAAACTGATATTTGAACCCCGATCTTCTTGTCATTAGCAGTCTATTCTATTGCGAGAGTGACGTCTTAGACCATGTGGACAGCTAAGCAGGTGCTTACGTATCGATAGTATCAAAAATCAGCTCTTAAATAACCGATATCAGTGGTTTTGTTCACCGTTTACGGGTAGGTCGGATTTTAAATTCATGCCTGGTGTTGTGAGGTTGGTTTTTCAGAAATGGTTTCCCACTCTCCCTTCACTCAAATGCAGGTATGTACAGTACACTGTATAGTAGCCTATTTACATTTCCTCGCAATACTTCCTTCTTCACGTCAACCTCAAATAGCCTAATTAAAATATGTATAGCTCAGACGGGTAGTAAGACGAGGTAGAAAGTATGAGATAAAGGGGATAGAACTACTTTTTTTTTAGAATGCTCATTAGTGAAATAAAATGATTAAAAATTATATTTAAAGTACTTTTTTAATTTCACTTATTTCCATTGCACACCCTAAAAAAAAGTTGATGTATGGAGTAGGCCTAAAAAGTTTGTTTAAAAAAAATATTCTTGCTTTTCAGATATAACTTAAACATTCTAACTTTTAACATACATTATACTTACTTATGAAATGGACAACTTTGTGTTGGGAATTCAATAGTTGACATATAATAAATAAATTGTAAAAAATAATAAGTTTTATACAATACAATTATTTTAGTAGAAACTGGTGGTCAAAAATACCGAGTTTTTCTATAAAAATACATATTAAAATCTTGTAATATTAAGTATAGTTTGAAGATACATTTGTTCATAAAATTATATATAGTTATTTACTTTTAATAAACTTCTAAAAAAATATTTTACTAAAGAAGGCTCTAACGAAATAGTCACACATTTTGTGGTATAGCTGAAAACCATAAATATAATTTGTAATTTTACTAAATAATCTTAATTTTGATATTTTATGGCTTGCATATAGGAGTTTGCTTTTAATCCAGTTGCACACAAATAATTTAACTTTCTATTATAGTTTATCTGTTATTGGTCAAAGATGTATGGAATATAATAATGAAATAATAAATTGATAACGATTCACAATGACATAGATAGACGATAGTATATATTAGTGTGTTTGTAAATCTTCAGTAATGCTCATGTAGATAAAGATTTTAAAACATTTCGGTGATCTTAAACCTTTACTAATTGCTGAAAATAAGTATGAATCAAATAGTCAAAACTATTATTTATGCATTTTAGTGAGGAATACTCCCTCTAGATATCATATTCTGAAAATTAAAAAATGACACCTGGACACAGGAATCTAACCCGGTTTCGATTCCCATGTCCAGGTGTCATTTTTTCAATTTTCAGAATATGATATGTAAATAGGTATGTAAAGGTTATTTTATCTTCTCACTATGATACCCGACTGAATGAGCTTGACGCTTTTATCAACGTGACCACTGATTCGAGTAAAGAAACTAGGTTGCTTGTCCATTAGACATTGAGCTATTTCAAATTAATCATGTTATTTGTTCTTATTGATTTTTGGAATGGGTCTTTAGGTTGACGCTATTGTTAAGAAATAAGTTAATTCATATGTGATTTTCTATATTTGCTCTTTGTTTAGATATCATGATATTAATTATATACATATATATGTGTGGCTTAAAGAGGAAGTTTATTGAATTATACTTTTTTTAAACATACACAATTCAGTCTAATATTTTATTTGGATTATTTATTTTGCATATGGCTTATCTCAAGAGAGTATACAAATATAAAATGTGACATAAAATTTGAATTTTATTTTTTAGAATAATTAAATATATTTGATTCAAATTTGCTTTCAAAAATGTTCAGTAAAAAATATTCGATTCGGAAGGTGTTCAAAGAATTATATTCGATGCATGAACTATTATAAATTGTATAAAAGATTTTGATTCTATTTAAAAATGTCACAGAGCATGTAATTTGATTCAGAATCTATTATATCTAATATGCAAAGATTTTAATTAGATTTTAACATTTTTCAAAACATGACATTTGATTTGGAATCGATATGTGTTGTTAAGTTAAAATTAAGATTATTATATAAATATTACCGAAGCATTCGTTTCGGAAGCTATCCAAGTTACTAAGCAACTATTCTCATTTGATTCGAAATATAAAATATTGAATTCACATAGGATTATGAACCATTTGGTAGAACCTTAAACAGCTAAATTGTAAAAAAAAAACTGTACTTAGTTCTTATTAGTTGTAAATGACGCTAGACTAGGATTGCATTTGAAATGTTAATGATGCAGGTCAAGGTCGTGTCAACCAGCTAGGAGGAGTGTTTATCAATGGCCGGCCACTGCCCAACCACATCAGGCTCAAGATCGTGGAGATGGCGGCCGCAGGTGTCCGTCCATGCGTAATCTCGCGTCAGTTGCGCGTGTCTCATGGCTGTGTCTCAAAGATCCTCAACAGGTACCAAGAGACGGGTAGCATCCGTCCTGGAGTTATTGGGGGCAGCAAGCCCCGTGTGGCCACTCCTGAGGTAGAAAATCGAATCGAGGACTACAAGAAGGAGAATCCTGGCATCTTTAGCTGGGAAATTAGGGATAGGTAAGTTTACGCATCATTTTCGTCTCAGGGTGTTTTATTATAAATTCAACCTACCTATGTAATTGAAATCTGTGTTTAGTTTGACACAAGTTCATACTGAAATAATCTAGCCTATTATTCATTCTAATTTGATTTAGTTGACCTTCGCTCAAAATAAGTTTATCAAAGGTATAACATAATTTAAGATAGCTCTCAAATAACATACACATAGAAACCACACCTTTTATTTTGAACAAACACTAAGCCTGAACATGTTAACAAAAACAAAAATCTTAGCTATCGCACGTTTTTTTTTTTTTGTGTGTATAGATTGTGTGTATAGTATTTACTTTACTTGTAAAATAAAACTTACACATTATTTATCACTTGCTGTATTCATGAAAACAAAATATGATATGACCCGCTTCGGTGGTGTAGTTGGCTAACGCGCTTGTCGTGTTGAGCTCGACTGCTGAGGACGGAGAGATCTAGGTTCGAATCTCGGTCGGGTGAACTCAGGGTGGTTTTCCTAAATGGTTTTCCACTCTCTCTCTCTCTACGCAAATGAGGGTTCACTTCCTCTAATTCAACCTTCCCAATTCATAATCCATTAGTGTAATTAGTACTTAAAGCATATAACCCGAACGGGTAGTAAGACGCGGTGCTAAATATTATTATTATTAAAATATTATATGGAAAATTTTGCCCCCATATTTTGTGTTGAGTCCTAACAAATTTGAAAATTAAGTTTGATACGCATCAACATATGTTGATATATACATTCGGACACAGTCTATACAAACAGAACCATGGGATCACGAGAATGAGTAAGACCTATTCCTGCAAGGGGATTACAATGTACGAAACATGCATTTCATCTATGTAAGAGGACCAAAAAGTTTTAAGTATCCCTTGCATCAAAGCCTAAGTAGACGGTAGACGAAAGGGATATGGGAAACAGTATTTAACATACAAAATTAAGATGAGCAAGCACTTTCTGTCAAAACGAGTGGATAGATTACTTAATACACTCAAAAAGAGATATGATAAAATCATAAACATAAAGAGGGTGTGTTAAAAAAGCTCTTTAACAAGTCAAGATGGAGTAAAAGAGTTTTACATAACTACTCGCTAAGGCAAAGAGGTGGATTCGATATCGTGCAGGATGTGGAGGATACGGAGGTCTATAAACGGTTCACATACATTGTAGAAAATATTTGCTAGGACCTGTTTGTTGATGAAAGGTTAATTAACCGTTACGATAATCGATAAATAGTAAGACCTTCCAGCGAAAGATTATAATATTACACAATCTTTCAGGAGTATATTTTGAATTTACTTGCAATTATCTCCGTGAATGAGAGATTCGTGTTATTCCGAACTCACATTAACGGGTGAGTTAAGATACATTCTCAAAGGGACGTACATAATTTCCTTGATTGGAATGGACTTTAAGACCCAACCCCCATGTTGAACCAATAGCTGGTCAGAAGATTTTCTTTCGAGTAAACAAAAGGCATTCCTGATAATAAATTATCTTACACTCCCCAAATTACATGTCAAAATGGGTATATCGTGTGTCTAAATAAAATAATGAACGCAAACAGTTCATTTGCCATTCAGTAATCTCAAGCTCTGGAGTAATGAGCCCACACAAGGGAATACCTCCTTAAGTTGCCGAAGATATTATGAAAGATAGCAATATCATCAAGTGCGAATTAAAAGAGTTGCGTGAAGTAATATATTATTATACTATTATAAGGCCACATGGCTGACTCACTCACTGATATTAATGTCTACGCACCTCAAGATGAGCTAGTAACTTGCAATTTGGAAAACCTATAGCTTCTAGCCTGTAACCGACGAGAAAATTCCAAAAAGTTGAAAATTTAAATTTTTAACCCCCGAAAAAAATTCAAAATGGTGGAGCAGCTTTAAAGTCTTGTGTGGACCTTTCTTTGGAGGTCTCTTGTGGCTAAACGGTAAGGCCTATCAAAAAAGGACTCTGGAATTACATTAGTTTACATCCACTTGCAAAGAAAACGCACTTGGGGTTTGGGGGCGTAGCCCCCAACGAGCAAAGCGAGTGTTCGTATACAATCACATATACCAGAACGAGATACCTTTGAACCTATCACATAACCACTAACAATTATGCTAAAATAGCTGCCTCAATGCCTCACGATCCATTCTTTAATCTTAAACTGAAAAACGAGAGGATGGGCTGAAGCAGGAGGAAGAAGAATAGGGGCGGTAAATCCTAAGTCACTATAGAAAACACCTACTATACTCGAATCCTAACAGTCCTCATGACAAGGCTGACATTACTAATGATGTTCGTTACGATAGAAAGGTAGCAGTACGAAGAGATGAGGATCGTTTTCGATAAAGATGGGGATAGCATGATTTTCAATAATAATACTAAACCTTATACACAAAGATTGTTAAAATTGTATTTTATTTAGAAAGGTATGTATTAAATATACGAAGGAAGGTCTTGAAATCTACAGGTCAATATTCGAAGAAACAGAAGTATATGTTTTAGGAACTAGTTTTGCCCTCGTTTACCGTCACGTACACGTTATTAATATGTACGCACCATCATATGATTATTTTACGAAGTATATCAGCGTAAAAGGGATGGAATACTATTCAGTGTACAATAGCGAGATGCTTTCTATCACTGAGGAGCTACGAGAGGCAGTAAAAAATACTATATACTGTTACTCTTAATCTAATATATCCATAAATGTGAAAATGTCCATGAAGAATATAAATGACAGAACTTTTCCATCCTTTGAGGCGTTTCTACGTTCGTATTCATTCCAGAGTACTACTTATGAATGAATTACTGCAAACTGAACTGACGAAGTGATAGTCTGTACTCTATATAGAACCATGGATGCCAGTACCTTACAACCCTCATCAACGTCAAAGAGTGCCTACGTCATATCCATCAAGATCAAGATGAGAAAAAAATATAACTACTATGACACACAAAATGATACCCTACTGTGTATCACTTGCAGGTAAACGCATGTACTAAAACGCAGTGGCGCAGCTAGTGAAGTCAAACGGGGTGTGTTACTTGGGTGCCGGTTAGGGGTGGTGCCATGTGAGTGCATGGAAGGGTGGGTGAAGGTGTTTACAAAGTGGTGGTGATGAGCCCTGACAATCCTTTGTCTCACTGAAGGGATTCTGAGGAAAGTAGAAGATGATGGTTTAGATATGAAGAACTGAAGAGGGCAGTCCTACTATGGTGAAGCCAATATGGGTAGAGAGTAAAAAGGTTTTCAATCAAGAATAGTCCAGGAACATAAACTGGCGTATTTTGTACCAAGTGCAGCCCACTCACCAAACTTAGTTTGAATTCATGATGCTTATGTATCTGCTGAAGCGCAATCTTTCTTTGCAACACTTCTCTTCCTCTATGTGTTTTTGTTGCTTCTACTTCAATTTGAGAAATTTAATAACCATGTGCCAATGTCCTTAAAATCGCGGAATAAAACAAGATTGTCAGCGAAGGTGGAAACAGTTGAGCCTGTATACAAGCAGTTTGATCAAATTATCAGGGCCCTGGGGCAACTGGAAACCATCCTCTGTCTACTCCAGAAAAATGTCTGTTTTGCAGAAAAACCTAAGCAAATTTGAGTTTATTGTCTTGACCTGTTTCTGGTTTAAAGTACTGAAGAATATAATTTGTGTCACTCAAATTCTTCAAAGAGATGATGTGACAGTTGGCAAGTTTATGAGAAATATTCATAGCCTTGTAAATTTATTGCAACCCCCAAGAGACAGTGCCACATCTGTTGGTGTCACTGGGGCCAAAGTCACAACCCAGAACAACCACCTAGCTACTGATTTTAAAGAAACAAGGAGAAGTAAGAAATTGAGGATGTTTGATGAAGACCGTGAAAAAGATATTTCAGAAATCTCACAGGATGATTTGTTTAGGATCTCCTTATTGGAAATCCTTTACCGAGGTTTATATCCAGTTTCCAGGCGTTGAAAAGAATAAATAAAAAGTTTAGCTTTCTGCATGACGCTAAGATCCAGGGAAGTTTGACACTTTGAATGGTTTGATTGAATAAAAACCTTTGATGCAAAAAAAAAAAAAAAATCACNCTCACAAAGGGAAGCTTTAAAAAAAATTTAAATAATTTTAAGATAAGTTTAACACACTGGATGGTTTTGATTGATTTACGATTATTCCTTTAGTATTTCTTAAATTGTTAATATTATTGATGTTATGGTATGTATAAAATGATGAACCAAGTGTTGACACCTAGGTTGTTATTATCAATTTTTCATTTTGTAATTATGTAATTGTAAAACAAGTATTATGTTATTTGTGTGTTTTATTTCTGAAAAGCTTGGTTAATATTAACAAGTATTAATTAACAAGGTCAAAATAAATATGCGTTTAGGTCAAAGATGGCCTTAAAAATAATCTTTCGAAGCTTAAATTTAAAAAAAAAATTACCACCAGAGCCCACAGCATAGGGGGGTGCCAGGATCCTAGTTTGCCTCAGGTAACAGAAATCATAGCTGCACTCCTGCTTTAACGTACTTGTAAATAAAAATATCCATAGTTAATTTGTATGTGCTTTTTATTCACCTCATATGCATACCAAATGTTTGGAGTGAAAATGCATTAGCATATGTCTGGAATGATAATGGAAAATTCTACCTGTGTAAAATGACCGTTGCACCGAAGGGGTCGAACCACTAAAATCATTCTGTGGCTTGGTGCTAAAAGGGCCAATGTCAACTTTTTTCTATTTTCATTTTATTTGATCATAATACTTTAAAAACTCTATAATTTAATGTGCTAAAAGGGCCAATGTATATGGCAACTTTTTTTTTTTACTTATTTGAATCAGATAGACCAATGTCATATTTAATTTATCTTATTTTAGTTGACCAATGAATTGTAGAGCGACCAAACTAGACATTGGCCAACTGGAAATACATATACCCAAGCCTATAAAGGCTAATGTCAAGTTTAGCCTTTTTTACAATTAGAATCTGGGGAAAGGACTTTGGTTGTCAGTACTGTTTTTAAAAACGGCCGACTGCCAGTTTGCCTCGTTTTTAGAATATTATTTTATTTAATGAAATTGTGACAACTATATAAAGTACTGTGTTAAAATGTTAAGCAGAGGAAAGTTTCTGGTGTGTTTGTGTTATAAAGAAAACACGAAAGAAGTAAGTAAGTAGCTATATACACGTGCACAGGAAATATTACTTAAATAAAATACAATTTTAGGTTATACATGTGGTGGGTTTATCAATTAATATTTAATATACCTAATACCCTAAAATATAATTATTATTGTTAAATATGAGTAGGTACATCTGTTTATAAAATAAGTTTCTAGAACCTAACAAATGACTACCATAGACAGTTAACTCGTTTATGAGATCACCCTTAATTATTCTCCGTTCACAATAACCTAACCGTTTTCCACCAACTTATGGGGAAAAAACGACACCAAAGAAATTAATAGTTATAACTTTATCAACAGATGGCGGCGATATTCAGAACATATCAAAATAATGCTTGAAGATTTTGGTAAGCATTATTATTATTATTATTATTATTATTATTGGGTTTTTTAATTAATTTCAGATAAGTTGGTGGGCATTACTGAAAGTTCAGTTAAATTAGGTTCATCTTTTATTACTAAAGAATATCAACAACACGTTGATGATCAAGCTGAAACATCTCACAAACAAAATACACAGCAAATGGCTAATTGTGTGAAATATAACGGGAATGATTGTTCACAAGAGAATGCACAAGAAGCTCCACAAAACATGCAGCTGAGAGATAAGATTTCAATGATAAGTGGGGATCTAGGCAAAAGTTCTGAAGATTCTAACTACGGTTTGTCAGAATCCTCAGAGGATTTTTTGCCACCATCAATAGTTGAAAGTTCTTCAAGCACTGACGAAGAGTCTCAAGAACATGGAAACCCATCACGCAGACGATATTTCAGCATGAAGAAAATTAAAGCTTTACCAAATCAACCAATTAAACATAGATTAGAAAATGCTAAGCCAAACACGTCTCAAAGTGAAGAGGTGAACGCAATGTCAAAAAGGGTGAAAAGAGGAAGAAATAAAAGAGAGAAAAATGAAGCTTCGAGGAAACGCAAAAGGAATCCTAGCTTGTGGACTCGGAATATTTGAAAAAGTCTAAAAACGAGTTTCCAAGAATATAAGTCTACCTCTGGTATAATATAACCACCCAAACAATTGAAACCCCCGTGTACATGTAGGCGTTTATGTTCTCAAAAAATTACAAATGATGAGCGAGAGGACCTTTTCATGACCTCTTATAAGCTTAGTGCTTAGAGTCAAAATCAGTTTATAGTAAGCTGAGTTCAAGAATCTGTGAAAAAGTGCCTACGCCTCAGGACTACTGATGAAGAGAGTAGGCGTAAATTTTCTAGAAGTTATCTTTTTGAAACAAAATCTGGAAATACAGAAGTGTGTCAGACCATGTACCTAAATATTTTGTCACTAACACTGAAGAAAGCTAGGACGATTGTAGAGAAGAAGTGAACTACTTCAGGTTGTGGGATGTGTCCAGATTACAAAAGGGGCTGTTATGGTAACCATCCATGTGTTTCAGATGAAGAAAAACATAATGTTATTGATAACATCTCAATGTTTACAGCTTACAAGAGCCATTACTCCCGCTCTCACACTGATAAACTCTATTTAAATAGTGATTTATCAATATCTAAAATGTATCGACTATACAAAGTCAACTGTCAAGAGAAAAATATAAAGCAAGTATCGGAGCCTACATATAGATGGATATTAGTTGAAAATTGTAGTACATCTTTTCACAAGCCCAAAGATGACACTTGTGGAAAATGTGACATGCTGGAAATGAGAATTGAATCATCAATGGACGAGACAGAAAATATGAACGCTACAGAGGGAAAAAAAACAGCTTTTGGTGTTAGCTGAAGCATCGTATGATAAAAAGAGATTATACAAAACAAGAAGCACAAATAATGAACATATTGTGACAATATCTTTTGATTTGCAGAAGTGCCTTCCCACAACATTTCTTGAAAGTGGTATAGCCTTTTACAAGAGGCAGCTATGGACACTGAATGTAACTATTTTTGAGACAAGAGGAAAGAAAGGAACACCAATTTTTATATCTGGGACGAAACTGTGGCAGGTCGAGGTGGACAGGAAATAGCACCGTGCTTTAATCACTACCTCAAGCCACTTCCTCCAAATATTGAGAAAGTCAATATGTACAGTGATTGTTACCCTGGACAAAATCGCAACATTTACGTTTCAGCAATGCCGCTAAATTTACTGTGAGATTTGAGAAAGGAAGGAAGAAATAATATAATTGAAATCAACCATAAATTGCATGAACCCGGCTATACTCACATGGAGGTTAATATTATCCATGCATCAATAGAAAAGATAAAAAAAAGAGAACGACCACCAAGATTGATTTGCTGAAAGACTGGGCAAATTTAATCAAACTTGTGCCTAGAAAAACCCCTATTTTGGTTGTTGAATTACAACAGAATCAATGCTTTAACTTTCAAAACCTCTTCACTAATCTTTTTGTGTATTGAAAAACTAATGAGGAAGGAGAGTCGGTTTGATGGCAAACCATCAAATGGATGAAGTATCGCAGCGTTAGCCCTGGTAAAGTATTTTACAAAAAATCATTTCAATCCAATGAAGGCTTTAATACTTTGGATCAATCTCGAAATAAGATAAAAACCAGATCAAGATATTCATCCGACGATGATCCACAAACATAATTGATTTATCTTCACGAAACACCTATAGCGTTACCAGAAAAGAAGGTTAAGGATTCGATTTCTCTGCTCAAGTTGTCATTTATTGGAATGGCTAACAAAGAGGATTATTTACCAGATGAAGAAGATGAATGGAATGAAGATTTAGGAATGGTTGAAAATGTTTAGTGAGAAAGTTTTAAATTAGAATTTGGTGTTAGATTTCTTACATCAAACAATAAGAGTAGCTAATGAAGATTATATTAAATTTATATCTCTCAGGTTCTAGCATTAAAGTAATATTTAAATAATTAAATTTATTATTTATTATTTACTAATGAAGAAGTTAAAGGTTGCAAAAATATGTTTTTTTGAAAATACAAATTAAGATCTTTAGATAGTTGAATTTGATAAATGATTTGTTTTATAAATAAATTATCAATTTTTTCTCCTTTTGTTTTATTTAAGAATTAAATTTTATTTGAATAAAAGGTTCAAATTAATCATAGGCCTAGTTTAAATAGTTTTTTTCTTTAAAATTCAAGTAAATATAAAATAATAAAGCAGTAATTAATTGGGCCAACGTCATGTTTGATTAATATTATTAAATTATTGATTTCTATTCCTTTATGCAACAAAAGCCAATGCCATGTCTAACTCTAAGTCCATAATGGTCTTGAAACTAAAATGTACATGTACATTATTTAGATGTGTGCTCGATGGATGTTAAGCCACAAAAGTTTTAATTTCATTGAGATATAATTGTAGAAGATATTATCATTAGAAGAAATATCTAAATCTTCGAAAGCCTCTCCTAAAAAATTACGTTTTTTAACATTGGCCATTTTAGCACCAATCCACAGCATTTCTTTCTTTCTGAAGCCCTTGGATAAATCAAAATTCAGGTGAAATGACCGTAAAATGCAGATACAGGTAGGTTTAGGGAGTCGACTTTTACGCAACAAAAGCCGATAGTTGATATTTATTACGAGTAAACGTCTAATTGGTTTGACCGGGCATAGAAAGGTGGAGAATCCTGAAGTTTACGCCGTTTTAGGAGATGTGGATATATTCGCATATTCGAGGATCTGTGTTGATATAAATAAACGTAGAGATATCCGAACAGTTCTATTACTAATACAATACCTAGTATTAAATATATTTTTTAAACTTGCTAAGAAAAAAAGCCAGGAGACCAAGTAATATCTCAAATGTAGTTTAGAGTAAAATACGCTCAGCTATTCAATCACTATAAGATATTGTGTCCTTTCTGTTCATTAACTAAAAATATGTTGTGAAAATACTATTCAAAGAACGTTGAATCCGAAGAAATAAAAAATGAATGGTGTAAAACTTCAAACCATACAAGCCTATCCATCATGCTTTCAAAAGTAAATATGATGAAAATTGCTACCTAACTATCAGCTAAAGCTTCAGTTTTACAAGTGCATTAGGATCTGGCTAAGTCCACATTGGTTAATTCGAAAAATAGGATAGTTTGAATCCACCATGACTCTCCATGAAATTAATATTCAAATCAATGGTAAAATTAACATCCAATTCAAATTTTAGAAGGAAATATTTGGATTATTCAAAGCCCATACAGTGATATTTTTTTCAAGATTGTAGCTACTCATTTCTAACTTAGCTTAATGATTTTTATTTAATCACACTTATATGTCAATAATCTCAAATAAAGTTAGAGTTAAGGCTGAGCCTACACATAAATGCACGGCTATTATGAAAAATATCTAATAATTCAACATTGTTGTTTTTTATTTATTTTAGTAACATATCTGGGCATCTTTCATAATTCTTATGGGATTTTCAAACCATGCTAAAATAAGTTATTGAAATATTTTAGTCAACATGTTTCCATTTCAATGGATTTTAAATGGGAAAACAAAAATTATTAATAGATTTATTCATTTTCTTTGCACAATTAAGCTATTGTGTTTGTTTATAACATATTATTTAATGAATAAGTTATTTTTCTTTTTAAACACATTTTTAAATTTGGGTTGGATTCAATAACCACGACGATATTGAGCTCTAACGACTCGCAAGTCGACACTTTAGTAAGAATACATAGTTTTAAATACAACTTTTACTTCTACAAATAGTTATCTTAGTTGATAATAGGTGCCGTTAGTATGATCATTACCCATTTACAAGCTAGTATCGTTTTACAAGCGCTGGCTAACCTGCTGTATCGGAATTCAGGCGGCAGTGGAGGGTTAAGCTAATCTATGTGACCTTCTTGAGTCAAAGAAACATTAATACCATTTGCGTTGGGATAAGAAGGGCCAATGTCCAATTATGAAAATTTGCGTAGTTAAATATAAACATCTAGATATATTCAGTAACTAAAATACTCACAAAGTCTTAACTGCTGTGTGAATTAATATAGCTGGTCCCTACTTACTTCAATGAGAGTATTACTCTAGTGATACATTATTTTCAAAGAAAACAACACATGCCTCTCCATACACAAAGTTTGTACAACGGATGAGTAGCATGAGTAGCAATACTATTTTATTTACTGTAGAAATAATATCAAAATTAAGATACTAATAAATATTTCTATATAACAATGTAGCGATTATTCTGATGTTTCAAGTACTTTTTATAGAAAAGCTCTTAGCTGAAAGTAAATGTTACTAACACTCTGTAACGCACTTAAGAGTATGTTCAAAATCTCTTGTGCCTTGGCCGAGTTCGTATCACGCTAGTACTAAGTAATTTCAACCTTACAGGAAATCGAACTAGCAAAGTTACTAGAGCTGATTAATTTACGCAATCATTGCTTAGTCATAGCGCTTTAGCATTCTTGACTATGACATGGAGTCGATGATAAGTAAAATATATTAAAAACCATTAAAGTTAATGAACTTTTGTGTTCTCAAAGCCACAAAGTAAGTAGTTGATACCCAACAGCCTCTTTGGTATAGTGGTCAGATTTACTGACTTCAGGTCCTGAAGTCCCGGGTTCGATCCTCAGCGCTTTCAATTTTGTCTGAGAAGCAGTGGGTCTGAAATGGAACCAAAATCAACCTCGTGAGGACAAATGAGGAGTTACTTGAATGAATAAGTAGCGCTTCAGTCTATAAAACTGAGATAGAAGGCTGGAGGGTTCGTTGTGCTGACCACATGACACCACTCAACCCAAAAATGTTGGCACTATCTTCGCCAAAATACGGCAGCCTCTCGACTGGTATAACCTGCTTGCAGGCTGACACCATGGAGATATTACTCTAGTTAAAATCTACAATAGGATGAAAAATTATTCCCAAAACATTTATTTCGGGAAAATTGTGTAATTCTATGGATGTTTGAAAACTGTAAACACCGTATTAAATAACAGATACCCACTTCAGTGGCCGAGTGGTCTAAGGCGTCACTCCAGTGTATAAATTGGCCTGCTGATAGCGGAGCTCTTGGGGTTCAAATCTTGGTCAGGTCTACTGAGGGTAGTTTTTCCTAAATTGTTTCCCCATCTCCCAAAGTAAAAATGCTGGTAGATAACCTATCAAATGTTTCCTTCCTCATTACTACACAGTTAGATTATCATATATGCGCATAACATGAACAGTTAGTATGAAGCGGTGATATCAGTAATAAAAATAACAGGTATATTTATAGTCAAAATTGTTCTAGTCTTCGAAATGAAACTTCTTTTTAAATATTTTATTGCCTCTTAAGCCCTTAAAGTTCAAAAATTAATCAAACCACAGTGGCCAAATTTAGTACATTAAATTTTAGCTATTTTTGATTTTACCTGCTTACTAATAAACTCAAATAAATGGTACGACAAAATCGTAAGCTACATACTCTCTCGTATAGGTTATTTATTATAGTTAGTGACAAAATTTTCAAAAATGAGTTATCTCTAATTTTACCTTAAATAATTTTTTCTCTGATAAATAAGTATACAGTGTTATTTATCACTACCCTCCCCAGATATTTATTTGAAAAAAATAGTTCAAGACATTTTTAAAAAGGTGATTTATAAAGCAATGACCTGAGTTCGTTTATACTCTGCTCAATAATATGACCCGGATGTTAGGCCTTGTATCTATGGCCCATAGTTTTTATTGCAAGTGGACCATCTTTAAATTACGTGAGGCTTTTTTACATGATTTTAGATCCTCCCTCCTTCCCTCACGTAGTCTTCAACCCAACTCTCTAGCTTACGTAATTTTTAAAGATTAGGTAAGTCATGATAATTTTAATCGTTTAGTTATTTTTAGACATGAGGATTGGTCATATCCCACTTTGGTGGCCACATGGTCTAAGGCGTCACTCTCGCAATAGACTAGTCTACCAATAACTGGGAGATCTCGGCTCAATCATTATCGGGTGATATTTCCTAAATATTTTCCCACTCTCTATCAACGCGAATGCGGGTACACTTCCTCTAAATTGAAACGTATGTATCCCTAACCCACTGGCGTAATTAGTTCATACCTAAACAGGCAGAATTAATGAAGGAAATATACCCACGTTTGCGTGGGAGAGTAGAAGGAAACGATTGAATAAGATCTCCCCAAAATACCATCAGCAGGGATTTGAACCCCCAGACAGATGCGTCTAGCTGGCTGGGATGGATAGGCTAATTTTTCTGCTTGAGAGTTTGATTGTATCTTGACGTTTTATCTCCCCACTTTTAGTCCAACTTGGTCGCCTACACACTTTACGGTCCTGCACTACACTTCTTATCTCTATCAGTTCTAGGAAAAGTTTGCTTGCAGTCTTGACTGATTACCAGTCGCGGTCAGCCAGCCTCCCAATTGTTTAAACAAACCAGTTATTCTGCCAACCTGATGGCTGAAATCCACCAGATTGTATAAGGTTAGCAACGCCATCTCTTTTGAGAGCTGAAAGCTCAACACACCACCAGAGAGGGTAGGCAGGGCCTTAATGAGTTAGCTCGGTTTTCATCGCGTCTATATGAAGCCCAGCATGGACCTGAGAAGATTAACTGAATCTCAACCAGAGGTAAAAGACAACATTAATGCAATCTGTGATGAACCTGAAGATTTTATTTATTGCGTGAAGATAAGCAAACTAAAACAGACCAAGATCAATCATTTTTTCCAACGTAATGTAATTTAAATTCAAAACTGATTTATGTCTGCAATTTTCGTAGTTAATTTAAGTGTTTATATTTTGGGTTTAAATGTTTCTTGTTTTTTTATGTACGCACCTATGTAGATATTGTGTATGCGTGTTTTATATAAATTAGTATATAAAATGTGTGTTTATATGTAGCATATTTGGAGGTTATTGATTTAGTGTGTACCAGCTGCCTAAATACTAGTCAAAATGTTTAATTCGAATTTTGAATAATTCTAATTTAATTTTTTTAGATATTCCTTGGACTTCGAATTAAAAAGAGTATACTGGACTAATAAATACAGAAAAAATCGTTATTATTACTTTTATACAATATACTCAAACTTCTTTCGAGTCTAAATTAAGGGCAACAGTGTGATTCAAAATATTGTTTTTGTTTTGTTTAGATTAATCAAGGATGGTTTGTGTGACCGCAGCAATGCGCCTTCAGTGAGTGCCATTTCTCGCCTGTTGAGGGGTCGAGATGGTGATGAAGAGAAGAAACCGGGGGACAGTGAGTATATACCATTTATTAAAATATGTTCACATAAATTGTTATTAATGGCGTAATTTAAGTAGTGTGGACTAGGAGGGTATTTAGAAGAAGTCACACTCAGGTTCTTTCACTTTTGATATTAAGTTAGTGAAATCTATTTTGGGAATTAAGATTCAACATTTTAAGTGATTGTATCAAGTGAAAGATTGTTCTCTGTTTACCTCCATACCAATTGTCTGCAGTCAGTAGTATTTCATTAAGAAACAATCCTATATTTTAACAAGTGATTATATAACACGTGAGTACAAAGTATTTTCACTTTTGAGCTAAAAATCAAACTTTTGGCATAAGTATAGGCTAATATATTTTGGGAATAATAAACTTATTGCACTTATGATTGTATCACCTGAAAATAAAAAGGAAAGTATTTTCACAAATCATCGTTATCATCAACTGTTTCCAACCTGTGGCCACTCAGATTAGTAAAATGCCCTCATCTTTCTCTTTCCTGACACCCTTCTTCCTCTTTATTTTCTTCCATTCTTCTCATCTCACTCACACACATTCTGTTATATTTTCATCTGTCTATTTCTTGGTTTGGAGTGTTTTCCTTTGTCTTTCACAAATGAAGATAGTAAATAATCATTTAGTTGAGTATATTTTACTTAGGGTGTATAACCTATAGAGAGTTGTATGATAAAGTGGTACACCGTCGTTAAACTAGACTTGTTTTAAAATATTGAATCATTAGACGCAATATACGCCTACTTAATAGTTACACTACTTAAGTTAGGACGCTGTTGTAAACTGGTATTTTTTTTAAGACTAGCTATGCAGTAGGTTATTTGAAGTATGTGCATAAAAAGATGGAAATATATATTGCATACACCATAGAAAACGGGCATAAATAGGAACTGGATTTTCTATAGAATCAACCTGCAGCAAAATACATCGCCCTAATGTGAATATATGCGTTTTACGTCATCAGACATGTTTTGTAAATAATAGGTATCCAAATGATTAACATACAGTACAAGCACTTTTATCTTCTTCTTTTTTCTACGCCTCTTTGAGCTGAACCTTCCCTCCTTTGAACTGGATTGTACCCTTCTTATTGATCCCCTTTTGAGCCAAATTTGCACTTCTTTGATTTCGCCCTGAACATTGCACTCTATAGCTACACCCCTTCTAGATTTATTTGAATCCATAAATTAGGTGATCCCAAAAGTTAGTTTTAAATACTTGCCTAAACGTAAACTTTAAAGTAATCCTAAAGGCTATCGTAAAAGGTTCTTAAAATATATCGTAAAGGTAACGATAAATAATTGACCTTACTGTTATAATAAAAGTTATTATTAAAGGGCCTATTAAATTATCCTAAACAGGAGAGCTGTGTGGTCTTAAAACAATACATGTAATAATTCCAAAACATATCAAAATCCTTGAAAGATGTGGTTGGTCTGAATAAAAAGTTTACCTGCTTTGATGGCCACATGGCCTAAGGTGTCACTCTCATGTTAGACTAGACTATCGATGACAGTGAGATCAAGGTTATAATACCGGCTGGGTGTACTAAGGGTGATTTTCAAAATGGTTTTCCACGCTTCCTCCACGAAAATACGAGTAAACTTTCTCTATATTCAACATTTCTAATCCATAACTCACTATCGTATTTAGTACGTATGCGTACAACCTGAATAGCTAGTTAATACGAGATACTTTAATCAAAATGTTGGCAAGGTGGCTGCGTTTATGATGAAACATTGCACACATGCAAGAGCACTGTAAAATACTTAGATGACAACTTTATAAAGAGACTTGCGTATTACGATAAAGTTTCACCTAGTGTATGTTCGATGTCTAAAGCACATGAACATATCGCTTTAGAGAGCTGCTTAAAAAAGGGCACCAAAGCTGTATACGGGTCTTATAAGTTATTAATACCTTAAAGATATGAAAATGTGTTTGTTATATGAATAGGTGAAGCTCCAGATTTTTCATAAATAATTTATATTTTGGTTAGCTAGAGGGATTTATATTGGGAGAATACTAGAATTCACCTGATTATTTATAATGCTGCTATATGACTATGTGTGCTGTGTGAGTATTGTAATAACGACCGTCTCTACGCCCAATAAACTTTGTTTTTCTCTTCTTATTTGATCAAGCAGCCCATCGTCTTTAGCGACGGATAGTTCAAAGATATTTCTTAAGCTAATATTTTTACTTACCTTTATTATTAACACGTTGGTGTGTGGTAGATCCCACTTTTACTAGCTACGCGTTAATAACTTATTGCGACTTGTGTATTTCAACATACAAGTGCGTCAGAGATTTTACACACGGATACGCAATTGTAAAATGATTGTGGGTGCTTTAATGACCGTTAGTCATAAACCTAGCTTTTGGACCACCCCACAGAAATAATGTTGGAGGGTTTCCAAATAGTTTTAGCTTGCCCAGGAAGTGAAAAGAAACTAATACGTAGCATACGACTATAAAAGCAGCTGCACTTTTAAAAACTTTAATACCCTTGACCCGTTTTTCGCACGGGAACGTGGCATCAAAGCTATATCAAATTAGGACGTTCAACATCCAACTGCCATATTTTGTACAGTCCTCTCTGCAAAAACTCGAGCTAATTTTCTTAATTCCAAGCCACATATGGCATTATGGTCTAAATTAAAATATATTAAATTTTTTAAACAAAATATTACTCATCCCTCAAACTGAATGCAAAAATAAACATTGGCAATAATTTATTTGCCTAAGATAATTGAAACGATGTAATCGACATCGTTACAAAATAATGTTGAACAAAGGAGCTTCATTTTTTTTCAAAGAGAATAAATAAAAAATAGACAATGTTATAGAAACATATTTAATAAATGAGCATAATGGTTTCACAAGCTGTGTCCCTTGAGTTTGTTTATTTTAACTCTTATGTCGCTCATAGAGAATTTATCCTTCGGTTTTTATCCATGCAATCGCAACGCTAGTAGACACCCTTTAAGATAATCTTTGGATTTTGTTTTAATTTATTTCTAGGTTTTTCGTCTACCTATACGATTCTTTTTAACTTATTGAAAAAGCTTTTAGTCTAACAGTTTAGGAAATTTGAGCCACCTCCAACCCCCAATTTCTCGGATTTTTTAAAATTCCAAACTTTCCAGCTCTTATGGGATTTTGGATTCACTAAATTTCCAATTTTTTGCCACACTTTGTTAGTATTAATTTTGGGGAAGTCCAGCTCAAACAATTTCCGGCGTCCAAATTTTAAATTTTAAATGTGGGTAGTATTCTCTAATTTTATGTAATTATTTATTAGAGGAATTTAACGTGCACTTTCTGAATCGACTGATTATATTAGTAGACGAGAATTTCTATTATCGAGAGCGAAAAGTCCTACTAATTTTGCTGGGAAAGGTATTTTCACATTGCTTCCAGGGTTTTTTTACATGCCACAGTCGACATGGAACCGATGACTTTACTTCCCCTCCGAAGGACGTTGTGCCACGGATTTTTATTGTTCAAGAGATTGTAGTCTTCTGGTTAACTGGGGTTGTTCCTCTACATTTAGCAAACATTTCAATTTTATGCTCTATCTAAAAGTGTTTTTTTCTATTAGCTTTGAAAATTTTGGGAACACTCCCTCCCCTCCTCATTTTTCAGTTCTTTATCATGAAATTGTAAAATGTTCATACTTTATGTTATTGTTATTATTATTATTATTATTATTATTATTATATAGGACTATAATAAAGTAAATTGAAATTGAAATTGAATTGAAATTATTATTATTATTATTATTATTATTATTATTATTATTATTATTATTATTATTATTATTATTAGCATCGAGTCTTACTACCCTTTCAGGTTATACGCACCCACGCTAATGTGTAATGGTAGGGTGATTGTGAGATGAAATGGAGGACCTACAGTTTAACGTGGGATCCGAAACCACGGTGGAGGTCTGGCATTTCACACATTCACAAGTTGTGATTAATACACATCTTTTCAGAGGTGAAGGAAGGATTTGTCAATCAGATAAGTTTTTTTCGGGACCGTGGATTGGGTGAGTCCCAGACCCCCAGCACAGAGGTCTGAAACCTTACCCCTAGACAGCCAGGTCACCCCCATACTTTATGGCCATTTGGGGTGGATCTTATACCACACTGAGATGTATTTTATTTTTATTTATTTTTTGAAAATTTGAAACCCCCATTCCACCAGCCCTCTCTTATTAATATTTTATACTTATTTGGTTATTCTAAGTGATGCCTCTGCAATCCTTGCAGATTTCAGTTTTATACCTATCCTAAATTGTTTATTTTCCCTACTTTATAACTTCACCCCATTTCCAGGAGTCCCAATTTAAAATTTTCAGAGTTTTATGGTTATTTGGAGTGATACTTATACTTGCATGTCCAATTTAAGTTTTTTACCACACACAAAAGTGGTTGTTTCTATTAGTTTTTGAAATTTTTAACTCCTCTCCCTCTCCCCATTTCTCCAACTCTTACTTAAAACTACAAATTTTAAGACTTTTTTGTTTATCTGGAAAGGTCCTTCTTCTACCTGACTGCAAAATTTAAATGTTATACCACGCCAAAAACATTATGTATATATTTGTTTGCACTCCTCTTCAATCTATTTCCCGAGTTCCCATTTAAAAAAATTTATTTTCCTAATTTTATGATTATTTGGAATGATATCTTTACCCACTTGCCAAATTTCAGTTTTATACACCACACACACACACACACACACACACACACTCTGAGAAGGAATTTATATTAATTTTGAAAGTGTTTAGCCCTGCCACTCCTCTGGGCCCGCACCTCAGGACCCATCAAGTGGATGCCGTACAAAAATTAATTTCATATTCGTAATATGCAGCCAGAAAAAACCCAGATATAAAATTTCACCAAAATTAAAGGACGTGAGATTTCCCACCCCTTTCAGCCCCTATCCACTTTCTTAAGGGATGCAATTAAAAAAACAAAAATATATGAACATAATTTCAACCTTTTGATACTCTTCTATTCAAGTCTATTTGCTTACAAGACCTTGCGATTTTGTTAAAGTTTACTCACAAACTCTAATTATCGCTCGTTATATATATTTCATTTTAAAAAACAAGAAAGTTCTCAATTCTAGAGAAGAATTATTATTATTATTAGCACCGCGTCTTACTACCCGTTCGGGTTATACGCACTTATGCTAATGTGTAATGGTAGGGTGATAAAATGAAGGACCTACAGTTTAACGTGGAATCCGAACCACGGTGGAGGCCTGGCATTCCTCACATTCACAAGATTTCTTGTCACTCTAGAGAAGAACCTTCAGTTTTAAAAAACAAGAAAGTCCTCAATTCTAGAGAAGAACCTTCAGTTTTAATTTCAAGGCTCTACACCCACTGATTCAGAAGATAAATCAGTGAATTTAACAAAAAAAAACTTTCAACCCCCCATTTTCACCCCAAAGAGGTCAGATTTCTCAAAACCCCATCATATCTCTGTTCAAAGGTCTAAAAGGAACCTTTAAACAAAATTTCAAGTCTCCAGGCCTAGAGTTCGGTTAAATACGGTGATGAGTGAATTAGTCATTGAGTGAGTTTTTCCTTTTATTATAATATTGATTATGAGTGTGTGTTTATAAGCCAAGATCTCGCGGGTCTTTGATTTAATTTCAGGTGATAAAACAACCATCAACATACTTATCTGGTGCCAAACATTTCATATATTTAGTGCACAAATTCAAGAATTATTGGGAATTGTTCAACTCAAAGAAAGAGTACACATTTTGTACACCAACCTCGCGTACGAGAATTCTCCTAACTACGCCAAATTCCCAAATATCACAATCCAAATTATGGATAGTAAAAATGGCGTGTATGGGATACATAAATATGTAGCTCAGTTTGTGAAAATATTAGCCAGTACTGATGTACGTTTCCCAAGGGATGACCGAATGTACTAATCGTACATCCTTTTTGTGGAATCTCTTCCCTTGTCCCGATGAGGTGAGAGGATGATAGTGAATATGACGGGGTAAAGCCAATGAAGATCCTAGCATGACTTGAGCCTAACTAACCAAACCGTGATGATGGTGGTAGTTATTCTTCTTTCGAGAATAATCCAACGGTACAAGCCGGGAATCGAGCCCGGGATCACTAGGTAAGAAGACTACTATACCACAATGACGGTTAGACACGTAAAGGGCCGAAAATGTGACATTCCCGCGCAAGTGTGATTGACTTTGACCTACGAGGTCCCAGTGCTGCACTACAGTTGAATTAGCAACGTTATCTTGCGTTAACATGCTTGACTCTGACCCAGAAGTCCATAGTTTTAAACTACTCTAAATCAATAACATGTGTTTCTACGTTAGAGGATGATCTCACAAGATCATTAGTTAATAGCTCGGGTCCTCAAAACATTGGGGGTCGGGTGGGGGTGGGGGGACTTAATTGCATGATGATATTAACTTGCTTTCCTAACTTATTTCCACGTCTTCATTGTAAGCTTACTGTTTATAACACTTGCACATAATATATTGTCTACAGAACTGAGAATTATTTTTATTATTTTCTTTGCTTTATTCTATTTTGTCTGTGAGAACACTGTTTCATAAAAATGGGAAGTATTCAATCCCTCTCACTAAAAAGACAGCAGAAAAGTTACTATTCTTAGACACGTGCTATTATAACTAACTTATTCGATCAAATATGCTAAAATTATGTTAAGTCCACCAATGTGCATACAAAGAATCTAACATAAATGTAGGAACATATTAATCTAATCATTTTATATATTTTGTTAATATTTATTCAATCAAAATTATGTATTTTATAAACACTTATGTGTACTATAGCCTTGTAGCCTTGGAAATATCAGCATTGGAATCCCGCCTTAAAAATCTCGAAAATAAAAATAATATATATATATATATATATATTTTCATTCTTCATCCCAAAAACATCAGCTTCAACCACACTAAAGCTACGCAAACTAAATATAATACAATCAATATAGTAAATTTATGATAGTTTCCACAATCCTCATGTATATTAAATATATAATCATATTCCCTAGAATTCCTATTATTAATAAATAATCAGATCAATCCCATCAGTGTGAATTTATATATTGCAATAGACTATACTGCCGATGACAGGGAGATTTCATTCTCTTTACACGTTAATGAGGGTACACTTCCTCTAAATTCAACCTTCCTCATACCTAACTCATTATAGTAATTAGTATATATGCGTATAACCTGAACAAGTCATAACACGTGGTGCAATAAAGAAAATACAAGGTGCACATAAAAAATGTGTTGCAATGAAAGATTTTTTTAGTGATTGTTAAAGTTTTAAATATGTGTTATTATTTATCTATAAGATATGTATAATCACTAAAAGCACATTTTCCTTAAAGCAGATAAATATTTTGAGGTTATATTAAATAATTAAGTGTATTCATTTCTACCAATCACACAATCTTTTTATTTTCTCGCCATCTTACATGTAGGGAAAGTATTGTAATCGTCAAAAAAATCTAACTTAAGAATTTGATGTTTTTCAATGTTTCTTGACCCCACAAATCCGAAAAAGTTGTTTTTAAATTTCCGTTTGGTTGTTTGTCTGTCTGTCTCTCCGTTTGTCCGTCCATCTGTCTGTCTGTCTGTACCTCAGACCATAACCTAAACTATTTTACCTATCAGGCTAAAACTTGGTATCTGGGGTTTTCATGG
Organism: Timema poppense; assembly: GCA_902141375.1. Classification (NCBI taxonomy): domain Eukaryota; kingdom Metazoa; phylum Arthropoda; class Insecta; order Phasmatodea; family Timematidae; genus Timema; species Timema poppense. The sequence goes on from CABFOV010001413.1 coordinate 79,586, forward strand.
GGTTGCCCCGAAGGTTTTTGGAATTTGATATCTAATTCTAAAATTAAGGGTAGTTTACTGAAGGGTAAAAAAGGAAAATCGATTTTCTCAAAATCGGCTCCAACAATTTTAACTAAATTTTATTTTTATACCTTGATCAATATTATAGACAAAAATTGGCTAATCTCATTTTTTCGGCAAAATGACTTAAGGGTTCCGGTCTGATGCGCAAATTCTATTTTTTTTATCACATCTCCGAAACTATTTGAGATAATTATGAAATTACTTATCATTGAAAATATGTAGGTCTATTTATAATACAAATATTTTATCTGAAACATATTTTTATAAAACCAAAAATTTTCAGGCTAAAGTAATATATATATATATATATATAATTTTTTTAAATTTATATATAACGACCGTAAAAAAAATCTAAACCAAGATGTTAATGGATGTCAACGTTTCATGACCCCCCGAGCCCTAAAAAGTGATTTTTGCAATGCCGTCTGTCTGTGTGTCTGTTTAACCCTACAATTAAGAGTAGTTTAATAAAGGGTGATAGGAGAAAAAAATCACCTTTTAAAAATCGGCTTTAATGATTTTGATTAAAATTCGTAACTAGGAGTTGATTAAGATTATAAACAAAATGTATATTTTTATTTTCTTATGAAAATGAGTTTTAGGGTACTTTACAGAAGCGGAAATTTCCTTATCTCCGCAAATATTTAAGATACTAAATAACTTATTATTGCAAAATTGTAGTACTATTAAAAATAAAAAACTTTTACCCAAAATATATCTTTATAAACCCAATAAATTTGGAGATATTGACAAATATATTAATACGATTTTGTGAGATTTAGTTTTATAGAGATAGTCTACTACTTAAGTTTCAACGTAATAATTCTATAATGGTAGCCATTCAGACATTTCTTAAACAAGCACCACAAATAAAAAGTCTCATTTGTATCCATTATCTTAATACCCACAAAATCCTGAATTGTATCCATTCTGGGTGGTAGCTATTCAGACAGTTTTCAAATAAACGATTTTAACAAAAATCCTGATTTGTATCCACTGTAATTATTTGCATTATATCCACAAAATCCTGAATAGTAGCCATTCAGACTTTTTCTTAAACACGCAATACAAATAAAAAGTATGATTTGTATCCATTTTCATAATGTCCACAAAATCCTGAATTGTATCCATTCTGAATGGTAGCCATTCAGACATTTTCTTAAACACGCATTACAAATAAAATGTCTGAATTGTATCCACTAGAAATATTTGCATTATACCCACCGAATCCTGAATTGTATCCATTTAATTGCGGTACCACTTGTCTGATAGATGGCAGCAGAAGAAACTCGCCTTAACTCATTCCATGTTTACTAGATAGCAGCACTTATCCTTAACTCATTCTGGGGTAACTTGAGAACAGCACTATCACTATATTAATATAAAAAAATATAATCTTTTTACTTATTGTCTTATTACTTTAAAATCTAAACATGGATTTTAGAACTTATATATATATAAAACCCTACTATCATCTTGTTGGCAGTCCTGTATTTAAATACTATTATTATGACAATTGACAGCAGTAGATACTTTAACGATGCCATATTATTTGCACGCTGAAAAACCGGGATGAACTATTCCACACCCACATAATCGTTTATTTTGGAGAGTTTGGGGTAAAACGCAGGATTGTAACGAACTAAATATGTTACTATATTTCAAAGTTGGAAAGTTTATAGTTACATGAATTTTAACTTGGATTTTAAAGAGTGCACTAGAATAACTAAATGAATTATACAATACAGGTGTTTTATACAATATTAATATACGATGTTTACGTTTCTTAACACATTTATTTAAGTCGCTACAGCTTCTAAATCAGAATTTGTGTCAAGAGCACAGAACAGGACTCTGATAGGAAATTCAATTCTCTATTTAACCATATAAGTATGCATAGGCCTGGACCCTACAGATCTTAACAATTTTACCAAAGCTTGAGGAAGTAAGTGATTTTCTTCGAGAAAATCCTCGTTTACACGTTTTTTAAGGCGCTACTGCTTCTAAAACAGAATTTGTGTCAAGAGTACAGAGCGGGGCCGTTTTGGAAATTCAATTTTCTATCCAACCATATAAGTGTGTATAGGCCTAGCCACTACAGATATGCGCAATTTGACCAAAGCTTGAGGAAGTACGGGATTTTTTTTTAAGGAAAATCCTTGTTTACACGTTTTTTAAGGCTCTATAGCTTCTAAAAAAGAAGTTGTGTCAAGTGCACACAGCGAGGACCTGATATAAAACTACATTCTCTGTCCAACTATATGAGTGTACCAAGGGTAGACCCCACGAATCTGAGCAATTTTACCAAAGCTTGAGGAAGTACGGGATTTTTTTCAGGAAAATCCTCCTTTACACGTTTTTTTAAGGCACTACAGCTTCTATAAAAGAATTTGTGTCAAGAGCACAGAGCAGGACCCTTATAGTAAATTCAATTTTATATTTAACCATATAAGTGTGCATTGGCGTAGACCGTACAAATCTGAGCAATTCGACCAAATCTTGAGGAAGTACGGAATTTTTTTCAGGAAAATCCTCGTTTACACGATTTTTAAGGTGCTACAGCCTCTAAAAGAGAATTTGTTTCAAGAGATCAGAGCAGGGCCCTGATAGGATATTCAATTTTCTATCTAACCATATAGGTGTTCATAGGCCTTCACCCTAGAGATCTGAGTAATTTGACCAAAACTTGAGGAAGTACGAGATTTTTTCAAGAAAATCCTCGTTTACACATTTTTTAAGGCGCTACAGCTTCTAAAACCGAATTTGTGTCAAGAGATCAGAGCGGGGCCCTGATACAATATTTAATTCTCTATTTAACCATATAAGTGTGCATAGGCCTAGACCCTAGAGATCTGAGCAATTTGAACCAAGCTTGAGGAAATACGTTGTTTTTTTTTCAGGAAAATCCTCGTTTACACGTTTTGTTTAAGGCGCTACAGCTTTTAAAATAAAATTTGTGTCAAGAGATCAGAGAGGAACCCTGATAGGAAATTCAATTTTCTCTTTAAGAATACAAGTGTACATAGGCCTAGACCCTACAGATCTGAGAAATTTGACCAAAGCTTGAGGAAGTACGGGATTTTTTTCTGGAAAATCCTCGTTTACACGTAAGGCGCTACAGCTTCAAAACAAAAAAATTTTCAAGATCACAAAGCGAGGACCTGATAAGAAATTCAAGTATCTATCCAAACATATAAGTGTGCATAGGCCTAGGTCCTATAGATCTGAGCAATTTGAGCAAAGTTTGAGGAAGTACGGGATTTTTTTCATAAAAATACTCGTTTAGACGTTTTTTTTAAGGCGATACAGCTTCTAAAAAAGAATTTGTGTCAAGAGAACAGAGCAGGCCCTGATAGGAAATTCAATTTTTTATCCAACCATATAAGTGTACATAGGTCTATACCATAAACATCAGAGCAATTTGAACCAAGCTTGAGGAAGTAAGGGATTTTTTGTTCAGGAAAATCCTTGTTTACACGTTTTTTTAAGGCGCTACAGCTTCCAAAACAGAATTTTTGTCACGTGCACAGAGCTGAGCCGTGACGGTCCTACTTATTCTCTATTCAACAATATATTTATTTGCAGGCCTAGACCAGGTATAATTCCCGATTTGACCTAAGAAATAATAAATATACAATTTTGTTTATATTTAAAATTCTATTTTAATTCCTCTTACGTCAAAATCATATTTTGTGTCTATTTAATTGGTGAATTTGTAAGGTTTTAAGATCACCTGCATGCTTGTGTATTTTTTTAACTTATTTTAATTTCTACTTCATTTGTTGTACCTCTGATATTTCCTTCTTTTTCCACCCATTATCCTATTTCTATAGAAATAAACATTTAACTATAAATGCTTGACCCTGACAAATTCTCCCAACAATATTTTTCTTCTTATTCAACTTTCTTATACCTTTTCAATCCGAGAGCGTCTCCTTTCTCCACCCCTGCCCATAGCAAGAAACATAAACTATAAATAGATACCTAATATCTTTGTTATTATGACTCTTACTTCTGGGCCAGACTAAGGGTAGAACCTGTTCCCCCCTCCGAAAGGCAGTTCACACCAATATTTCATTTTAAAAAATCTAATGTTGTGCTCGCGGGAATCACATTCCTTGGACAGTCTGGTTGACTCATGAATCCAACCCACTTTCATAACTAGAGCAATTGAAAAACTGTCGTAAACTATTGCCAACCAAAATGACAAGTTGTATTATACCCATCACAATTACAATTTAACATTTTTTAACTTTTAAAACAAATCATATCAAATTGCTTTATATTTGTTTAGAAAGATTTTCATTACTGTTTTAGTTCATTATATCTTTTTAAATAATATACCCAAAAGATTTTGTGTTCGACACCCTAATATACAAATCTTGCTAATGTTAGGTGAACTTTATAACAAACTTACTTAAATATCAGTGTAATATAATTTTTAATTTCTAAAACTAAATCTTTTATTGGTTCTTGGTTGCTCTTTCCAAGCCCACATAGACATGCACGCGATCTAATTGTCAATCTGATAATAGTCTTGTTGGCTTTTCAGATCAGGCATAATATCCTAGTGATGGGCATAATCGAATTATTTTAAGAATCGAAAGAATCATTCGAATTATTTTGAGAAGTAGTAAAGAGTCGGTAATAATCGAATATTTACTACTTCTAAAAGTAGTTACTAGTTGCTCGTTTTGCTTTGTGCTACTATTCTCTTCACCCTGCTGTCGGATCTCCCAACACGCATTCCTTTGCTTTAGCAGCTTATCAACAATGTTCTATTACTGCATTCAGTTCCTTGTGACAGTGTCAAAGACCAAAGTACAGCCACAGCAAAATACTATACAGTGAATAAGTGAACGCATTTCTCAAATAAGTAGCTCGCAATTAATATAAATACTTTTGCGTACGATTAATAATTAAATAAGGAACATACGTTTCCCTTTGTGTTTAAGAGTAGAAATAATTTACCCTTTAATATTTCATAAACAAAATAAAAATATATAAGCTTACAATCGTAAAATTATTTCAGTGAATAAAATTACTATAAGATCTGAATATTTCGGTCGGGCAATGTTTTATTAAATACATAAAAAGTATATACTTATCTACTTAATAAATTTAAGTCAACGTTAAAAAAAATTATCTCTCAAACCATTCGTGCTATATGCGATTAGTTAGTCAGGAAGGTAAAATTTTAAGGAAATGAAAAAGAACAATCAACGTAGTAATGTAGCAAAATAATCGAATCATTTTGTAATTTTCATTCGAATTATTTTTGGCTGTTATTCGATTGTAAACTGTACAACCACTTAAACTTTGTATTGGATTAGCCTTAAAATCATTCGAAAGCGTAAGGTCGATTATTGTGTCGCAATGGGGACTATTTATTGAAAATGAACCTAATAGAAATGAAGACCTGTATAGAGATAGCCTGGTAACATTCATAATCATAAGGTGATTTTCATCAGCACTTCTGGCAAGGGTGGGGTAAGAGAATGAATCGGCCAGCTAGTGTCAAGTCAGCTACTGTTTTCATTCGAATGTTTTTCTCATTCGAATAATTTTTTAATTCGAATGATTTTGAAAGAATCGAATTAATCGATTATTCAGAATAATTGAATGAATCGATTATATTAATCCGATTCTGCCCATCGCTATAATACCCTGGGCATGTCTAGGTGTAGGTCAACTTAAAGTTTTTCCCTAAATGGTTTCACACTCTCCTTCCATGCCAATGTAGGTGCACTTACTCTAAATCATACTTACTTCATTCCTAAACTTTTAGTTTAATTAGTACTTAGGCGTATAATCCGAACGGGTAGTAAGACGCAGTGCTAAAATAAACTTTTCAGAAAAATAAAATACAAACATTGTTCTTTGTCATGTCAAACACTTCCCAGATAGCAATTTTAAACAAAATCATTATTTTCAAAATGCCTTCATTCAGATTTAACCATGAGTGCAGCTAGGAATTCTGTCATCCAGAGAAAACTAGGATCCCAACGGCCCTCGGTACCAATTTGGGTTTTTAAGACCATTTTGACTTAAAACGCATCTTTTATATCCATCTTAATAATCAATACTTTATAATAATAATAATTTTTTACCCGCCTCGGTGTCCGCATAGTCTAACGCGGTAATCTCGTGTTCGATTAGTCTGCCGCGAAATGGGATATCAGGGTCTGAACCAGGTGCAGTATACTGAGGATGGATTTCCCTAAATGGTTTCTTACTCTCTCTACGCAAGTGCTGGTGCACTGCCTCCTAGTTACACATACCTCATACCTAGCTGATTAGCTCAACTAGTACATAATATAACCTAATTGAATAGTAATACGTGGTGGGAACAAAATGGTCGGATAGAGAATGGAATTTCCTATCAGGGCCTCGCTCTGTGCTATTGACACAAATTCTGTTTAAGAAGCTGTAGCACCATAAAAAAAACGTGTAAACAAGGATTTTCCTGAAAAATCCCGTACTTCCTCAAGCTTTGGTCAAATTGCTCAGATCTGTAGGGTCTACGCATATGCACACTTATATGTTTAAATAGAAAATTAAATTTCCTATTAGGGTCCCTCTCTGATCTCTTGACGCAAATTCTGTTTTAGAAGCAGTAGCGCCTTAAAAAAACGTGTAAACGAGGATTTTCCTGAAGAAAATCCCGTACTTCCTCAAGATTTGTTCAAATTGTTCAGATCTCTAGGGTCTACGCCTATGCACACTTATATGGTTAAATAGAGAATTGAATATCCTATCAGGTCCCACTCTCTGATTTCTTGAAATAAATTCTGTTTTAGAAGCTGTAGAGCCTTAAACAAAACGTGTAAACGAGAACTTTCCTGAAAAATATCCCGTACTTCCTCAAGCTTTGGTCAAATTGCTCAGATCTTTAGTGTCTAGGCCTATGCACACTTATATAGTTAAATAGAGAACTGAATTTCCTATCAGGGCCCCACTCTGATCTCTTGACACAACTTCTGTTTTAGAAGCTGTAGCGCCTTAAATAAATGTGTTAAGAAACGTAAAAATCTTATATTAATATTGTATAAAACACCTTTTACCTTAATTTAGCGAAAAATAAAAGTAAACATCTTATATTAATATTGTATAAAACACCTGTATTGTATAATTCGTTTAGTTATTCTAGCGCACTCTTTAAAATCCAAGTTAAAATTCATGTAATTATAAACTTATCAACTCTGTATTATAGTAACATATTTAGTTCGTTACAATCCTGCGTTTTACCCCAAACTCTCCAAAATAAACTATTATCGCTCACTCCTTTCAACAACGTCATATCTCAAAAAACGTGATTTTTCAGGAGAGCGATTTTAAAGTTTTAAAGTAGAATAAAATGTACTAAACATAAATATAAAGCCTCAGATTGAACTTTTTACTATGCAGCAGATCAATTTAAATAAGACCTGATGTTTTTTCTCTGTTTGAAGAAGAATAAATTTAAAAAGTTTAAATTTAAAAAAGTTAACTTTTGATTTATGACGTTCTTGTTCAAAGTTTCTTTGATGGTGCTTGGAGTATGTCAAAATATGTCGTTATTTTCACTAAAATGATACAATTTGGAAGTTTGGCATTGAAGTATCTTGACCAATGTCATCCTTGCAAGTATAATTTCATACCAAACAGACAATTATACCTTATTTAGATTATTACATTTATTACATATTCCAGTTTAAATCAAAAGAATGAGTTTGGGAAAGGCACAGGAATTTTGTTATTAAGATAAAACACAGATAGAAGCAATATAAATTTATTTTCTTAGAAAAATTCCAAAACGTTTTCCAGAAAAACTACAAGTCTCGTACTTGTATAATACAATAATACTAATACAAAAGATAATAATAGAAAAGTAAAAAAATAGAAACAACTAAATAATACTGTAAAATAACTAAAGACTTTCATAGAAAGTTTTTTAAACTTTTGGTATTAAATTCCTTTCAATAAGTCGCATCAGGTCATTTTTTTTGGCATCAGAAATCTTAAGCTTTTGGTCAAAGGCAGGTTTTAACGGGACATCACATGGCTTGGCTTTTCTTATAATTATGGCCTCTATAAAGTCTGAATCCCCATAAGAAAGCTTATAAAAAAACGAATTTGGAGAATATCTTTGAACTTGCATCACTTTGATCTCTTTAAATTTAACAGGTTGATTTTGTGTATTTTTTACGATACGCAGAGGACCAATATCAGAGGCTAAACGTTTCAAATCGAAGAAGTCTTCATAGGAAAGTTCATTTACATAAAATGGTTCACCCGTTATTTTTGCTGTTCTGATCAATGAAATGAGACCTTCTGGCGTATAAATTGGGCCACTTTTAACAGCTTGTTTCATTTTTCTCTCAATCAAGGAGTGAACGGAATCCCCTTCGTTTTGGGTATGGCCTTTGATTAGAAATTTGTGAGTGATAGAATTAAGGCAGTATTTACGGAGAGCAAAGATGTATGCCGCTAACATGAACTGATTCTTTTGCTGTCCACTACAATTATCGGAATAGAAAGTTACATCCTTGTATGTTCCTATGTTTTTCTCAATCTGGAAAAAAGAAAAGTTAATTACCAATTGAAGAAGTGATAGGAAGAAGCAAGCGAAACCTGTGACGACTTGCAAACAGTAGATCGTTTTACTGACAATAATGGCATATTCCAAAATGAAACTGCACATTTTCCTAATAAGGGGCCTACTTTTCTTTGGAAGAGTGTCATAAAGCAAATTGATCCAAAACCACTTTGTCCGAGACAGAAATTATTGTTGACATTAGTGTCATAAGTTAAAATAGTACAATTGATGTCTCTCACTTACTGTGCAAGAACGTCATAAATCAAAATAAACAGTAAAAGGGTGCTTTTCGTTTCCCTTACAATACTGACATAAAACCAAATAGTACGTTCTTGATACAAAACTAAGAATGAAAAATGCTCTTACCTTGTGCGCAATACTGTTTTCTGAAGAAATAATACACTCTTGCACTAAACGACACAGATGTTTCCTGTTCAATGGCTCAACTACAACTAACATGTGACACTCTTGAAAAGAACACTGCTGAAATATTTTATAATGCAGAAACGACACTTCTGGTCTCTAGCGGCTATATATTGAGTTAAAGATATGACGATCTTGCAGGGATATACTACTCTTTCAGGGCATTCTGAAAACAGGCGTAACTCAAAATCGCCGATTTTTGAGATATGACGTTGTTGAAAGGAGTGAGCGTTATGTGGGTGTGAAATAGTTCAACCCGGTTTTTCAGCGTGCAAATAATATGGCATCGTTAAAGTATCTACTGCTGTCAATTGTCATAATAATAGTAATTAAATACAAGATTGCCAACAAGATAATAGTAGGGATATATATATATATAGAACAAGCACCTTAATCACAGATATATTCTGTAATGTTTATAAAAACAAGTTCTAAAATCCATGTTTAGATTTTAAATTAATAAGACAATAAGTAAAAAGATTATATTTTTTATATTAATATATAGATAGTGCTGTTCTCAAGTTACCCCGGAATGAGTTTAGGATAAGTGCTGCTATCTAGTAAACATAGAATGAGTTAAGGCGAGTTTCTTTTGCTGCCATCTATCAGACAAGTGGTACCGCAATTAAATGGATACAATTCAGGATTATGTGGGTATAATGCAAATATTTCTAGTGGATACAATTCAGACTTTTTATTTGTAATGCGTGTTTAAGAAAATGTCTGAATGGACTACCATTCAGAATGGATACAATTCAGGATATTGTGAACATTATGAAAATGGATACAAATCAGACGTTTTATTGTAATGCGTGTTTAAGAAACGTCTGAATGGCTACAATTCAGGATTTTGTGGATATAATGCAAATAATTACAGTGGATACAAATCAGGATTTTTGTTAAAGTCGTTTATTTCTGTCTGAATGGCTACCATTCAGGATTTTGTGGGTATTAAGATAATGGATACAAATGAGACTTTTTATTTGTGGTGCTTGTTTAAGAAATGTCTGAATTGCTACCATTCAGAATGGATACAATTCAGCTCCCCCTAATGGACATCCCACTCTGCTCTGGTGTATGTACCAGACGTAAAGGGATATTTTTAGCGTGACTTAGTTTTCGTTGCACTTCATATTATCACATTATTTCTTAGGACAAACACATTATTATTGACAAAGGATGTTAAAACAAGTTTTATATATAAGTTATTAGCAGCTTGGTTTGTAGGGATGAGGATAGTAGTTTAAATAAAAGTAATTTGCATATTTTCAATTAATTCTTAGAAATAAGCCCTTCATGTAAATTTAACTTGTATTTTATTTGTTGGCAAACACACTAGAGACTGAACTCAAGTTTCTGATCAGTTCAAGATTGGTTGACCCATGAGAATTTGGTTGGATGTGTGTATAGTTGTGGGTTGGGACTCCGGGCAAAAGATGGAATGTACTGTACGTTTGAATTATGGTCGTCAATCCATGTCAGGTGCTTGTAGCTTCGTTGTGTTTAATGCATGCCACAGATAACGTCACGGATTCGCCATTAAAGACCTCCTCGTTAGAATGGTCAACAACCAATCAAAGGGGGAACTTGGTTTTATTCTGGTTGGTACTAAAGACCGTTCTGTATCCAAACTAATGTGACTTCTGAAGGATATCGAACCTTGCTGTTAAGATTACATTCGACAAAAGTGAAAGTTTTAAAAACAACATATAACCATTTGTAGGAATATTTTTAACGGTCAGTTATTTTTAAATTATCTTATTTCATGGGGCATGATGAAAGATGCGAATTTTAAGGAAATGCAACTGAGTTTACCCGAAAAAGAGAGAAGACAGCGGCTCCTTAAAATAATACAATTTTCTCAGTGTAGTCTTAAAAAATTTACTATGGGAAATTATCTTTTAAAAAATGCAATAAAAATAGGTTAACATATTTCATAAAATGGGGAACACAGTTTAAGGCGTCCCTTCTTATATTTCATCCCCGTTTGATCTAATTACTTAACAACTAAATTACTCCACTAAACTATATTACAAATCTTTCCATAGATTTTATTTCTGTATTTATGAACTACTTTCTGAGATGCTACAATACAAAGTGAATAAACCAAAATGGAGTGACGTAGCTTCTGACATCTCACACTTTAGCAGAGATAATGTGGAAGGAACAAAGCTGTCACAATAGAAGATTTTTGAGTTAAATTTTACTGTCAAAAAAACGACAAATTTTATCCAGATCACCCAATATCAAATTAATATGTGTGTGTGTGTGTGTGTGTGTGTGTGTGTGTGTGTGTGTGTGTGTGTGTGTGTGTGTGTGTATTATACGGGTTTTATCTATGACAAAATTAAATTTCACTATATCTGTATACTACAGGTAAAATATTTGTTGTTTTCAGTAGGTAATAATAATATTGCGCGTCTGGGCTACATCATTCATGGCCCGGTAGTGGAAAGATTATCCAGTACTAATGTATCGTTGCCCAGGGGAGGCCATAATGTACTAATCGTACATCCTTTCCATGGGAGCTCTTTCCATGTCCCTATATTATTATTATTATTATTATTAGCACCTCGTCTTACTACCCGTTCGGTTTATACGCACTTACGCTAATGTGTAATGGTAGGGTGATTGTGAGATGAAATGAAGGACCTACAGTTTAACGTGGAATCCGAACCACGGTGGAGGCCTGGCATTCCTCACATTCACAAGCATGTCCCTATAAGATGAGGTGATGGTGATAGTGAATATGAGCATATGGAACCAGTGGAAACACTTAAACCTAACATAGGCCTAATTAACCAAACCCTGGTGACAGTTGGGGTAATTCCTCTTTCGGGAAAAACACTCAAGGTCCCAGCTTTGAATCGAACCCAGCACCCCTACGCTCGCAGCCAGGGGCACTGACTACTACTACACCACGGGGTCGGTTAGTCCACTAAGTAAAATATGTTGGCAGAGCATATATGCCATATTATGATTTCTTTACCATTTGTTACAAGCAAAGAGCCATTATTAAGAACCAGTTTTATAGTAAAAAGCGAGAGGGGAAGATTAAATAAATGACGTCATCACTTTAACAATCCAAGAGGTCAGTCTTGTAACGGAGTGTTTGTTGTATTTGTTTTAGGCAAGACAAGTGATGGTTCTGAATGCGAGTCAGAGCCAGGGATACCCCTCAAGAGGAAGCAGCGTCGTAGTAGGACCACATTCACTGCACAGCAACTGGATGAATTGGAGAAGGCGTTTGAACGCACTCAATACCCTGACATCTACACGCGCGAAGAACTAGCCCAAAGAACTAAATTGACGGAGGCTCGAATACAGGTATTGTAGGTTCCTATGTAATCTGATAAAGGGTAGAAAAATATAAATATAGTGGAATGTTTAATAAAACTACCGAAATGTTTTTAGATTAGTGAAATGGTGAAAAAACATAAGCACCTCTGAAGTTGTATAGTGAAAATATCATTCAAAAAGTTATATCACCTCGATATCTTAGGGGGGGGGCGTGATAAGGGGGCTTTCCAAGAAAATTACGACAGCTCCAAAATTATATAGGGCTTATATCTTTTTTAGCACAACGTCTTACTAACCGTTCGGGTTATATGTTTATGTACTAATTAAACTAATGGTTTTAAGGATTAGAAGGCTATATTTAGGGGAAGAGTACCCGCATTTTCTTGGAGGGAGGGTGGAAAATCAATTTGGAAAACCATCTTCAGTACACCAGACTGAGATTTGAACCTTGATCTCCCCTTCATCGGCAATATAGTCTACTGCAAGAGTAGCACGTTGGACCATATGATTTTAGCAAGGGTGTAGAAAAGGTTTGGGGGTGGGAGGAATCCGGATCCAATTGGGACTTGATGTTGGGCCTACCAGCCCAAAGGTGTTCACATATACGCATACAAATTGTATTGGAAAATATACAGTAATATTTTATAAAAATTAGTTTTTCCTGCCCTTGGTTATTTGATGTTTGGTGCTGCACAAGCTACACTATTGAAATTTATTTACATGTTTTCATTATAAGCCTCAATATTTGTGTAGCGTTTCTAATATATATTGGATATAAGTATTCGAAAAGGTAGACATCAAATATATTGCTAATAAATAGTATTCGAAAAGGTAGACATCAAATATATTGCTAAGAAATACTTATTTTTGTCACCGTGTATTTCTACAAGTTCATTTATCCTGTATGTATTTGAACTAATTCATAAATTAAATTAATGTCCTCGGAATGAGAAAGGATCAATTTATATGAAGTGTAACATGGTGGGGGAGTGGAAACCCATTTGGGGAAAAACACCCTAAGTACACTCCGTTGATTTTGAAAGGTAGCCACTTATAATTCACTGAGACCGCGAGGTATGATATACCTCCACACATGACTGCAGAATAGTTTGCCTAGCTACACCCAACGCCTAAGTTAGAGAAGGCCTTAAGTCATTAAATTATTTATTTATTGTTGGGAAGGAGTGATGGGGGAGGGTTTATGTCTTTTAGCGATGCCCAAATGGTTTGATATACTAAATTAATTTTACTTTATTGTTGTGATAATGATAAAATCAATAATTAATAATTACATACTAAGTTAATTAATTATGTTTGCTCTCATTAGCATACGGGCTGGTATTTTTTTTTAGCTATTAAAAGTTTAACCACGTCAAACGTTATTTGGGCACTGTTTCCCCAATTGATTGGTTTTACATGGTAACATAAAGCAAGTTTCCCCTTTTCCAGAATATTCATTACTGTTTATAGCCAATTATAAATGTATTAATAACTAATTATTATATTCCAAACATGTAACGTAAATAACAGATTAACTCAAAAAGATTTTTACTTTATTTTTAAGAAGCTGAGTTTAAAAAAAAACTTCTGTAATTTAATGGTCCCAATCCTAATTTAAAATATTTAATATTATTTCCGGGTGGACAAAAAATAAATATTGATAAAATCTCATCCATTGGACATATTTTAGTTATAGTTATAGTTATAGTTATAGTTATAGTTATAGTTAGTTATCCCCTTCACGGAAGAACGGA